>OZ012738.1:187802355-187872219 GCA_963859935.3 Lathyrus sativus | reverse complement strand
CTAAGCATCTTTTGCTCATAGGTCACAGGATAATTTTGTAGTATATGAGGAGATCTACACATTGATCTTTGGAACTCATAAAATGGATGTGTGGATTGGAAGTTATGACCTTTCAAAGTTGGCACCAAACTAGTGTTTTTCCACATTTAGAAATCTCATTGTTTGGGCATATTTTGACGAAATTTGGCTTGGATGCTCCAATTTGAACCAAAAACCCTAAAAGTCAAAGAGTTGACTTTGTCAGATGAGTTGTTAATCAGATGAATTCAACTGTGTGATCCTTAGTGAAATTGCCACTTGGGACTTCTCAAACATCATGAGTAGGCTTCAAGGATGTGTATGAACATATGGAATCATGTCCCAAGGCTTGGGATCATGCTTGGATCAAAAGTCAAAGGCACAATTGACTTTTCCTAACGAAAACCCTAATTTGGGGCCAGGTGAAATTGGACTTCAATTGACTTGCCATGAGATTAATTAGCACTTGATCTTTGTTGAATATAAACTACTTGAATGTAGGGGAACTTGATTTGGTAATGATCAATCCAAAACATTGAGTGATCAGGAAATAATCTTCTTGATTCCACAGGTGCAAAACCTTAATTCAGATGAATTTAACAACAACAAACTTGAAACAAGGTTAGGGTTAGAAAATAATGCTTGATGCTCCTAGAATGGTAATGGAATCTAGGGGTCAAAATTTGGGTATGACATTAGTATTTTCCTTTTGATTAACATGTTATAACAGATGTCGAAACATCTGTTATGCTTCTATTGCTGATATTCAGAGTATCAGCTTGACTATTCAGCCCTTGTTTTTAACGTTATGTAGAAAACAATGTCGTGACATGTCATAGGACATGTATGATCTACTATGTGTTGCAGTGAGAACCGTGAGACCAAGCTATTTGATTAACTTGAATCTTTAATTCTTAAATTACAACCGGACTTTAATTTATTCAAAGGAAAGGTCTAAAGAAAGAAAAACCCTTTTCGCGATGTAACAACAACGCTAAGAGATTCGGGGATCGGGGGTTGGTTATGCATAGGGTAGGTATTTCATATCCTAAACATTTGTAGTACTCTACAGGAACCTTTTGTTTATTTGCATGATAAGTTTGGTAAATGTTTGCTATGGTTTGGGTTGGGTAAAGGGTGTAGGTAAAAACATAATGATAGTTTCTAAGTTTGCTCGCAAAGACATCGCGTCCTCTGCCTACGTATCCTAACTAGGATAGAATCAGAGCAATCGTAGTTCACCTCACAAGGGATGAAGAACACTTGATTATGATCAAGGTTCAAAGGGGAACAAACATATCCATGCTTGTGTAGAGTTTCACAAAACTCTCTAGATCTATGTTAAACACTCAAGAAAGGGGAGTAAGTAATCATTTCCATGATTCTTACATAGAGTTAACCAAACTCTCCTAAAGTTCTACGTTGTGAAACCAAATAGTTATATCCAGACCAAAAGGTGGGAGAAAGGGAAAGGTTGCTCGTCAAGATATCGCATCTTGTGCCTACGTATTCTCATTGTCCAATGAGAAATCAGAGTGGTCGTAGTTCGGGCTCGAACTACAAAATAAGGATCAATTGGTTCTTTCCAGACCAAAAGAGGGAGAAGGTTCTATCCAGACCTATGAGTTTAAGTCCTATTGGTTCTATCCAGACCAACAGGGGAGGAAGGTTCTATCCAGACCTATGATTTAAATCCTATTGGTTCTATCCAGACCAAAAAGGGGGAGAAGGTTCTATCCAGACCTATGATTTAAATCCTATCTATGACCCAAGGGTCAATAGAGAGACTTTCCTTTGGAAGGGAAAAGAGGAGGCAACTTGGATGAGAACTAAAGAGTTCCATCACTTGGGGAAATAAACTTAACAAAGCAAATAATCAAGTAAACATGCATATTACAATAAGCAAGGATCAAATAATATCAATGGTTACAACCGGTAATCAAATATCTTAACAAAGATGAAAGCATATCTTAACAAAGATTGAGGGCATATCTTAACAAAGATGGGAAGCATATCTTAACAAAGATGGAGGGCATATCTTAACAAGGATTGAAAAAGATGAAGGTAACAACCCCAAGGCCATATTATCAAATATGAAACACATCAACCATATAAATAAGTTACCACTTAAAAATGATCATGTTATAAGTTCAACAGTAACAAATGTAACAACAATATGCATTGATAACAATCAAGTACGCAAGGATTGATCACAACAGTCAAATCAAAATTTTAAGAACAATAACTCATGGTAACAACCAACAGGAAAATTAGATCTCAACATGTTAACAAACATAAGGAAATCAAATACCAATAAATCTCACAAGATATAATAATCATGGTATGAAGGAGAATTCAACGATATGCAAGATAACAATCTTGAAAAACAAACCAACTTCCAAGTAGGTAAAAGGCATTGTGACTACAAGAAATTTGAAATATTTTTACATTAAATGAAACTAGACGTTAAACTAAAAATGTTGCAAAAAGAATGAGTAAAAAAGGATGAAGGATGAACAAGTTACAACTATTTGAAGTTTTGATATGATTTATGACAATAAAACAAATAATCAAACAAATAAAAAAGAGAAAGGGCCAAGCTGGGAGTTGAACCCAGGCCCTTGTGTTTACCAACACACAACAACAACCAACAAGCCACACACGCGCGCGCTGGTAGGAAATGGAAGAGAAGAAAGAAAATCAATTCAACATAATTGGAAAATTAAAAAAACAACAAAAAGGGTTTATCCAAGGATCGAACCCTGGTTTGGCAAGTGAAAGGCAAATGAGAGAGTAAGGTTTCTACCACTGGGGTGGCTATACATCCGTTGATTTAGCCACCCCTAAAAATATATGAGGCATATCTTCATGGATTTCTGGGCAAAATGAGAAGAAAGAACAAGGCAAAATACCACATGCGTTTTGATTCATAACTATATCAAATCTTGGTCTTTTTTGATGAAATTTTAATCAAACTTGATTGTTTTTAAACAAGGAATAAGATGGTGCAGTTGGAATTTTGAAATGAGGCCTTGAAATGAAAACACGGTAGCACTTGTAAATTTGGTGATTGGTTTGCATTTTGAAAACCACACACAGCTGTGAGATCAAATTCATGTAAAGGGCCATGCATACAAGTTTCATATATCATAACAGAAGTGTAGCATACTAAAGGCTCAAGCCAAAATCAACAAACATGGATTTGGCACATGAATTGCAATTAAAAGCATGAAAAAGCTGCCACTGTCAAGACAGATGGGAAGTTTGAACATGTCATATCATGAGGTCTCAACCAACATATTGGAAATGCAATGAGGAGCAAGTATACAACAGTTACCAAACAAAACTCAAGCACAAAACATGACTGTTATGCCCTAACCAGTGAAATTGGAGAAAATGCAATGTTGAAACCAAGTCAAGTAGCAAACATAATTGGAATGAACAGACCTTTCAAACATACTCAAAACATCACATGAAATGTGTGTATACCTCAAAAATGTTCACAAACAACAAGGAATTGAAAATCACAAGTCAGCTGCTTTAACACTCATAAATTTGCAACATTAGAAACAAAACTGAAGCGGAACAGTTTGAGGTCAAGAGAATGTCACACACAAGTTTCAAATGAGATTGGGAATGATGCTAGCACTTAAGATACTCATGGAATGCATATAACAAGACAATGGATACCAAAATGCAATTTATACCAAACATAGAGGCAGGGCTATCATGACAGCAAAGTAAGACATATCAAGTTGATTGATTCATGCACATACAAGTCTTAAATGTTATTAGAGGTCCAATGTTTCATGAACTAGACCAAAACCAATCAAACCAGAAAAAGTGAAGTGTGTGGCAGTGGTTTTCAAACAGTTGGGAGCAAAATGGCACAAACTGGTCTAGTTATGAATCAATGGTCTCATGTTGACAAACATTACACACACACACATCATAAATGTATAAAGGAATGAGTTACAACTCAGAAACTAAACATATTGCAAGCAACAAGAATTTGGCATAATCATGGTAGGTTTTAGCTCAAAAATGCAGTTTGGGGGTGAAATGCAAAAGCAGGCAATCATTGATCAAACCAATCATCAACACACATTAGAATCAAGCATATAGATGAGTTACAACTCAAAGATTAGGCATAGACAAACAGGACAACAATTTTGGTATGTTGTGGAAATGTGAAACAATTTTGGTGAATTGATGTAGCAGCAGGTGGTTTCTTCAGGTGGTAAGGTTTCAAACCAAAAACAATAACACACACACACACATCAAAATCAAGCATATAGATGAGTTTCAACTCAAACATACGGCACATGACAGTTGGATCAGAAAAAAAAAAGCATGTGGTAGGAAGTGAGAAAAACTGCCTTAGCATAATGATGTAGCAGCAGGTGCATTTCAAATTGTGAGGTTTATGTGGAAACAAATATCACACACATACTATGAATATGCTAAAAGATGATATTTTGCACAAGAAGTGGATTAAAACATCAACAAACAGAATGTAGCATATGAAGCTCATGACATACAAAAAACAACAACTTAAATATGCAGCAGGTACATTCATGACAGTTGGGAATTAACGCTAGCACACACAAGTTTCAAATGAGTAAGGCAATGATATTATGCACATAGATCAAGTAGAAATTGATTGAAACAGAATGTGATATGTGTGTGGCATCAATGAGGTTTGAAAAATGCAAATGAGGCATGACAAAGCAATTTGAGCATTTAAGGATATTTGAGCATAATAGGTACAACATACATCCTCAAATAGGTTAACAAATGAGTCCACAATCTTAAAATCAAGCAACAACTGATCCAAACCAGAAATCGTATGTAAAACCAAATTGACAGCAAAAACACAAGACTCACAGCAGGCCCTAAAAGCAAACCTCATGTTTCTCATACTCAACCAATTCAAATAGGCAGGTAAGCTTTCATAAACATTAACCAATGATTTGAGATACAAAAATAGCAAGCACAAACAAACCAATACACAACTCATGGTAGTGCTAAGCAAGATGACACCAAAATGTCATAAGTGCAAAAACAAGAGCCACATTGATTCAAACATGATCACAGGGAAGGGGGATCCTATGACTAACTTACAAGTTATCCAAATCTCACTAACGAACTAGGTTTGACAGTTATAGGGCTAAACATACCACATTTCCATGTTGGAATCCTAAAACTACCACATAGACCAAAACTTCAAAAACAAGTTAAACATGATATCTAAGCACAAACTTTGTAACACATCATCCACATATCATTTACAAATGACAATACATTACCAAAAACAAACATCATGACCATGAAACAAGAGCTCTTGACAAAGAACTAAAATGGGGCAGCAATGGTATATTTTACAACAAGCATCTCAAAATAGACACAACATGATAATGTATGATCAACAAAGAGTTTGAATGTTGCATACCTCTTGTAGACAAGTCTTGAGCAAGCTAAAAAGCTGAGAAACCCAGAGACTTCCTTCCTTAGCAAAGAATTGAAGCTTGCTTCCTCTTGAAGCAACAATCCACTTTTCAAGACAGTTGGAGTTGTGTGATTTCCAGCTGGTTTTTTAGGGCTTGGACAGTTGAGATATGATGTATAGGAGGTGTTAGGAGTGTTAGAATGGTAGGAAATGGTTCAAGTGAGAATTTGGCTTTCAAAATGCAAGAAAGTCAAACTACTAAGGTGTGAAGGTTGACTTTTGTGAAAATGAGATTTTTGAGTGGTTTGAATGTATGGACACCTTCTACACAATGTTTATGGGTTGTGTAGATGGTTTTGAGTGACTTGGAAATGGTATAACTGACCTTGAGCAGGGTTTTGCTCAAGACAGCTTTTTAGTGAAAAATGGAGGTTTTGAAAATTTGAGATTCTTAAGGAAATGAGAGGGAATTGAGAGCTATTGCTTCTCTGGGTTTTGGAGATTGCTCTGGTGTCTCTAACATTAATGAAGAGGCCTCTATTTATAGTGAAAACAAGAATGAGGGCAGCTTGGTACTTTACCACTTTTGGAGGGAGTTTCATGAGGTTTTTCAAATGAATCTTGCAAAAATATCTTCCTATCAGCTCCATGGTTCAAAGAAGATCAGAAAAATCAAGTGGAGATGGACATGAAGTGACTGAGGTGATCTTAGAGTGTAGGGTGAGCCAGCTGCAACAGTTTTGGATTGAAAAGTTTCTCTCTCCTTCTTACACATTTGAATATTTTATTACACAAGTTGCAACTTGCCTCTCTCTCTTCAAACCTTACATTTTTCTGCATTTTCCTTCCTCTAAACATCTAAATATCATATTGAATCATGATACAAGGGTTGAGGATAGTTCAAGTTGTGAAAATCTGAATTTTGAGAAGTGTTGGATTGGTGATTTCAAGTGTTGACAGCCCTAACTTCCATAGTGCATAACTTTCTGCTCACACATGCTATTGAGGAGTTCTTCCATAATTTATAAATCCCTTAAGTAGCTCTATAACTTTCATGTTTTTGGGATTTCCAAATTCTAAATGGAATTAGGTTAGAAAACCCTTCCAACTTGCTGAAAAAACCACTTAAAAAGGCTGAATAACTTAGAATTTTTCTAAGTTATTTCCCTTCTTAAAATGAATCTTGTCATAACTCCAATTCTATGCATTTTTTGATCATGGAACACTTTGAGGTTTTTGTAGGATTGGTCAAGAGCTTTGCAATGAGCTTTGAACCACTTCATTTGGATGTGTGGTTGAGGAGTTATGGTCTTGCCCCTTTCGAAACCTTAATTCCCGATATTTGCAATTACTTCTTAACCCTTGATCCAATGGTCATGAAATTTTATGTGGAGGTGTAAGATGAAATAAGGAACATTTTTTATTCACATCTTGAAGTAAAATTCCTTATTGTTGAAGAGTTGACGTTTCGGTCAACCGTTCGATCAATCGGTGACTACCGAGTCGACTGTCGATGATCCGGACATTCTGAGGACTTGAAATTATTTGGATGAACTTTACTAAGCCATAGGAGCTTAATGGACCAAAATTCCACCATTGAAACACTCTTTAAACGAAAAGTCAAACTACAGTTGACTTCTTCTAATCGAAAACCCTAATCGGGTGTCTCAAGTTGCACTGTTCTCGATTCCCGGGTGACCAGCTCAAATTGGATTCATACTTGACCCAATGTAATATCCTTGATCTTATTTGAAGTTGAATCAATCCGAAACATTGATTGATCAGACCATCGAAGCCTCGATTTAGACAGTACGGAACCCTAATTCATCTGCATCTTGACAAAGATAAACTGGAAATGGGTTAAGGTTAGTTAATCAAATGAATATGATCCTACAATGATGATGAGGATCTAAGGGGTCAAAATTTGGGGTGCAACAGTATGCCAGAGTTTCAGGTAGAAACCAAGGAAATTCACTGGCGAATTCTTAGGTCACCAACTGGGATAATCTTGCATCAAACCTGCCATAACTACTTGAAGTAGAGATTCACCGGGAAATTGTCATGACCACTTACTGGGGACATGGGTCAAGAATGCTGTGAGAATAAAGATATTCTGCATTGAAGAACTGTGTGGTAGTCGCCATTTCGAAAAATAGTTGTTGTGAATGGATAAAATAATCTTCAATTCTCAAATGCCCCAAAGTACATCAGAAAAAGTGACTCGAGAGGATTTTACAAAAAACTTGGCATCCAAAATGTTCCAATGTCTTCAAACTCTTGGAGAGGTTTATCGACTCTCAACGTAGGTTCCCTAGATTGATTGTATTTTGTATAGCTTATAGGAGTCAGGAAACGTCATCTCGTCGAGTACGCTTTCAAAATTAACCCTGCTTCAATTAGGTCTTTTAAGGGTTGTATCATGGCTTGGTTCATGGTTTATGAAACAAAAGATATAATGCCCAAAGTTTATTTGTGCCCACCCATTCATGATGTTCTTCATACATATATTTAGTTAACCTGACATGAGCACTCATCTCTCAAGAGGATTTTGATATGGTTGAGAAAACACTGAGGCTTTGGACACGACAGTTTGATCAAACGACTTTGTTCTTTGCTAAGGATTTTTCTTTATAATCCTTTGTTTCCGTTTATCACATTTTTTTTGTTTTATTCCTTAACTTTTGCCTGGATGAAGTCTTTTAGATTTGACTTTGAAACCCAGCGGGACGCCTCAATTTTGCCAAAGTCTCCTTCATAGGTTTTAACTTAGAAGGCTTTTTTTCTCTTTTTCTTTTTGATTTATGAACAAGTCATGTGACTCTAAGTTATTTTGACCTTTTTGAAAGGATTGTAACTACCCCACTCTTTAGATAGTTGAAGGATAATCATTGTGGATTTGACTTCTAGGCTCTTAATGTGTGAGGGATAGATAAAGTGGATTCTTGGATGTTCACTCCTCCTTTTCTGAAAGTCCGGCGCTCGATCAGCTTAACTGAACACTACCCCGCCCCAAGTTAAAATTGAGGGTTGTTTTATTTGGAAACAAAAACTCCTACTTCAATGCTCAAAGGGGTTAACGAGGGTTTATCTTCCTTATATCTTCGGTGTTTGGAGATTTGAAACAATGCCTTACATCATCAACAGGGTCTTATTCAAAAGCATACAACAAGAAATCTTGCGTTTTTGATTTCTTCATCCTCCCTCAAATTCTCTGCCTAAGCAAGAGATTGGGTAGCATTGGCATTATAAAAAAAAGGGAATGAGCTCTCCTCCCTTTTAAAAATCATGCTTTTACAATCAAAGGAATAACAATAAATGCAAGCAAACAAACAAACAACCCGATGATCTTGGGAATGAGCTCTTCTCCTGATTTCACTGGCTTGGAAAGGTCTCTCTTGAGTCTTCATATTCATCAGCATAAAGGCGTTCCATTCACAAATGGGCTTCCTCCCTTGAAGGTCATCACCTCATCGTCGATCATCTTTTGAACCTTTTCCTGGAAAACCTTGCACTTTTCAATCAGATGCCCCACTGCTTCATCATGAAACTCACAACTGGCATTTGGATTGAATCAAGGAGGACAAGATTTCATGGCTCTGGTCTTTCAGGGTGTCATCACCGAGTTTTGGGAAAAATAAGATCACAGTTGAATGTAAGTCATTAGGATTGTACGAAACTTCCTTCGAGCATGGCTTTGTTGATGATTTTGATGTGTTTTCTGATAGAACTGTGATTGACAATTAGGAATTACCTGAGCGGCAAGAGAAACATCAACAAGAACTTTCTTACCACCCTCCAGCATGGTAGCATCGTATCCACAAGGTACAGGAGAGGATTTCTTACTGTTGTAAGTAATTACCACTGGTTCTGGCACATTAAAATGCGGAACTATGACATTCACCCTTTCTCTAGTGATATGAATAAGTTTCTGATCCAACATATCTAGGAGATCCCTCTTCACAACAGAACATCCACGGTGATTCCTTGAACAAATTTTGCAAGAAGCATGACTATGCTCATAATGGGTAAGCCTACACAAATCGACGTGCATATCCATCAAAGATCCTCTTATTGAATTCACGTCAGAGATACGGTATTCTTTTAGACATCCTTCCAGAATCTTCAAAGGATAAAATACTGCTTTGCACTAGCTTTTACACTTCAGCTTTCAAAGCAAAACAATATTCAATGTCATGACCGGGTGCACCTTGATGAAATGGACAAAAAAATCAGACTTAAACCACCATGGGAGATCCTTTTGGATGGCCAGCAGAGTCCTTGTTTGCACCAGATTCTTCTGTACTAAAGCAAGATATCATTTAGAATAGGCCATCGGGATTGGGTCAAACTGATCCATGTATTGTATACTTTTTCTACGAGATCCTCCATGTTTCTCTCGCGAAATAGCATTAGCAGCTTGTTCCTCCATGTTTACTTTTTCTACGAGATCCTACATGTTTCTATGCTTATATCTTGATCCCATTTAATAGAATCATATGAATCCTATCATACCTCAACTTTTGACCCCTAGGTTCCATTATCATTCTAGGTGCATCAAGCATGTGTTATCTAACCCTAACCTTTTTCAAGTTAATCTTTGTCAAGATGCATATGAATTAGGGTTTCACACTATCAAAATCAAGAATCATGTGGATTAATCATTCAAAGTTTAAGATTTATCTCCTATAAATCAAGTCTTCATATTTGAGGTTGTTACCAAAAGAATATGAGCAATGCAGTGCAAAACCCTGATTAGGGTTTCTAGTGGAAAAAGTCATCTAAAGTTTGACTTATGGTCTAAATGGGTTTCCAAAGCTTGAATAATGGTTCATGGAACTCCTATGACTTATTGAAGTCTCCTCAAGAAGTTTGAAAGGCTCAAAGAACCCAGAACACTGAGGATCGATCCTGAAGATTTCAACTGTTCGGTTCTTTTGTCGTGAAAGTCAACTCTTTGACTTTTAGGGTTTTGGCCCCAAATTGAAGCAAGCAAGTTTTCAAACATCACTTTATGCCTAAATAGTGATTTTTGTGGAGATTTAATCAAGGATTTATGGATAACTTGCAAATCAAGAAACTAGGGTTCATGAAAACCCCTAATTTTAAGCCAACTTGAAATGTTCATAACTTCCTAACCACACATCCAAATGAAGTGGTTCAAAGCTTATTGGAAATCTCTTGAGGAGCCCTACAAAAGTGACCTATGGGGATGGGGTCCAAAAATGCATATATGTTAAGTTATGAACTCATTAAGTTGTAAAGGATTTCCACACTTAGAAAATTTTCATGTTTCTTGACTTGTAAGTCAACTTTTGCAGCCAACTTCAAGAGTATTTTTGACATAGTTCCTTATGGAATTTGAACTTTTGTAAAACATGAATGTTGTAGATCATATTTTTGTATTTTTAAAAAGTACAAGAGAATTTTCTCAACCTTTGTGGTTAGGGAGAATCGAAGAGGGCAAGTTGGGCATTTTTCATGTCACAAAACTAAGTTTAGCACTTGCACTTTGATGCATAAACCATTCAAAACTCTTCTAATAACATGCTTAAATCATTTTTTATGCTTAGGTACTTAATTTATGAGATTACAATGCATTGCCATGAGCAAAAAACCAGAATTGGATTAATGGAATTGTTTATTCATGAAAGTGGATGCAAGTGGCAAGAAGAGAGAAAATTTTTGCAAAATTTGTCACAACTCAGCTACTACATCAGCTGCACTCTTTCCTTTACTTCATGTCAACTATTTTCATGCTATTGGTGATGATGAAACTCATAGGGAGGTGGCTCAATCTCAAAAAAGAGATCCCAAGTTGGATTTGCTCATTTTGTCTCCAAAAAGGAAAATTTGGCAAGATGGTACAATCTGCCCATACCAGTTGCTCTCTAACCTTGCCTATAAATAGGACACTCTCCTCACATCAAAAAGACACCAGATTGAGCTAGAAACCAGAAAAAATCTCTCTCATTCCTCAGATCACAACCTTCTTGCAAGCATTGGAAGTGACTTTCTTGTGAAGCAAATATCTGTTTTGCATAAACTCCTCCAAAACTGTTTCCAACCATCAAACACCTCAACCAACACTTCAAACACATAACAATTGAAATATTGAAGTTGTTCAAACACTCACCTTCACCAGAAAACACCTTATTCAAAAACTCAACTGTCAATCCAAAATTGTTTGACTTTCTGCATCTTTTAAGCAAGAACTCTGTCCACTTCTTCCAATCCTTCCAACAATTCAAACACAGTCCATATAATTTGGTTGAAACTTATATGGTGATTTCTTGCAAAAGAAGGTTATTCTGTCAAAGCAGTCACATAGAGGAAGTTTGGACCATTTGAATAGCTTATTTGGAGCATCTTGAGGCTGTTTGAATCATCACATCTCAATTGGAATTCTTGCTTTGTTCATTTGCTTAAGGAGGCTACAAGAGATAAGTAATGACACTAGCTACTTTTAGAATCATGCAAGTTTTTGATGTACATTGAGTATAGACATGTCTAATATCTGTTATAGGTCATGTTTGAACTTTGGTTTGTCCTTAAACTTGTGTGGTTGTGACTGTCTCATTGTTTTTGCTTGCTAGCTTATTTAGGATTTCATTTCCATATGCAACTTTGTGTTTCTGTTAAATCATAGGTGCTAGATGTTTGTAAACATCATTTACATGTTATATGTGTTCTGTTGAATCACTTATTGGTTATTGAAATGTTGCATTTGTCTACCGCAATGTTCTTGCTCAAACTTGGCATTTTGGCCACTTCATGTGCTATTTGTGGTTTGAGCTCCTCTCTTGATGTGTGATGTTTGTAAATACCATTTATATGTTCCATATGGTTTGTTTGATCACTTGTTTGCTGCTGAAACCATGTACATTTAACTGTCAACATGTTCTTGCACATAACATGTCATTTTTGATGTTGTCTTCGAGTTTTTCATATAATGCATGGTCTGACTAAATCATCACCACCATTGGATTCCTTGTGAAAAAATACACAATTTTATTTTTTGTTTCACTCAATTTCATTAAGTTTTGAGCAAGTTACGACTGCTTTTGCAAATTTGCCTAGACTAGGTTCAAGTTGCCCAAGTTTTTGCCTTGCCTTGCCTATTTTGACACCCAATTTTCCAAAGTGCATAACTCCTTTGATTTTTATCATTATGATTCCATTCGTTTTGAAAAATGCTCCTTGATATGTCTAGTTTCAATGTGTGAAGAAAGAGTTCAAGAATTGTCATTTTTGAAACACTTTAGCCCACTTGAATGACATGGCCTTTTTTAGGGTTTTTACTTGTTTTCATGAGTTTCTTTGACTTAGTACTTGATTTTTCTTGCATGATTGATCTTGTATGAGGACCTTTTGGATGTTTAACATGTTTATGTGTTTGAAAACATTTGGTTCTTTGCTTTACCATGCTTATTCTTGCTTTTGTAAATGTATGAATATGAAAACCATGCCTTGAAACTTTTTGTTGATTTTTGGCATGCTTCTTGATGTTTTAACCTCTTGAACATGATCCCTTAACATTATATTACTTGTTTATGTGTCTTTTTAGAACCATAACATGTTTAGGTTTTGATTCTTGCTTTTGAACATGCATGAATGTGAATGTATGACTTGGAACTTCTCTGTGAATCCTTGTATGTTTCTTGGTGTTGTAACCTCTTGAACATGATCCTCAACACTCCCTACCTTACCTTACTTATTCATGTGTCATGTTAGAACCATAGCATATTTAGGATTGATTGTTTCTTTGAAAGACATTATGAATCTTGTTTACCTTCCCTTATGTGAAGTTTGAACCCATGTTTGAACTGTTGTCACTCTTCTTGTTTATCCATGTTTGATTGTCATCAATATGCCTTGGAAATTATTAAATGTTGTTACATTTATCTTTGTTTGATTTATATACCATGTTTTATTCAAGTTGTAACTTGTATGAATGAGTTTTGTTTTGTTTACCATTGATGAACTTGTTGTTGTTACACATGTTTCATGCTTGCTCTTGTTGGGTTATTACCTTCATAATCTTTGATTATTGTCATGACAAAGATTTCTTGGTTGTTACCATGCTCTTCATATCTTCATCATGTTTGAATGAATACATATGTGCGTTGTTGTTAAGTTTCCCTAAGTGATGTAGCTTGTTAGCTCTCATCCAGTTGTCTGGTTGTTCCCTTATTCCAAAGGAAAGTCTCTCTATTGAATTCACTATCATAGATAGCTCATTACCTTTCCCCTTGACTTGGTTAAGTCATTAGGTCCTTTAACTTAGTTAAGTTAAAACCTATATCCATTATACTTTGCTTTAAGTCTAAAGACCTAGCCCTTGTTAGGAGTATCCTTTAATTAGAACTTTAAGATATAGTTTGTGAACTCTATGTAAGTATCATTTTCATGATTACTTACTCCCCTCTTGGCTTTTGTCAAAGTCAATCCCATCGAGTTTTGAACTTAGATCTAGAGAATTTTGTTAAACTCTACACAAAAATTATTATGTTTGTTCCCCCTTGGAGCCTTTACCATAGTCAAGTATTCCTCATCCCTATTTAGGTGAACTACAGTTGCTCTGATTCCATCCTAGTAAGGATACGCAAGCACAAGATGCGATATC
Organism: Lathyrus sativus; assembly: GCA_963859935.3. Classification (NCBI taxonomy): domain Eukaryota; kingdom Viridiplantae; phylum Streptophyta; class Magnoliopsida; order Fabales; family Fabaceae; genus Lathyrus; species Lathyrus sativus. The sequence continues at coordinate 187,858,129 of OZ012738.1, read as the reverse complement.
TTTGCGAGCAAAACTAGAATTATCCTTGGGTCTTTTCCTCTACTTTACTCTAACCCTGATCCCAATGACCCTAGCAAACAACTTAGATAGCTTAGCATACACACACACACACATAAAAGGTTCCTGTAGAGTACTACAAATGTCTACGATGTGAAATACCTACCCTAGGCATAACCAACCCTTGATCCCTGAATCTTTAGCATTGTTGTTACATCGCGCAAAATGTTTTTCTTTCTTTAACCCTTCGGATAAATCAAAGCTCGGTGGTGAATTTAAATGAATTAAGATTCAATTTAATCAATAGCTTGACATCCGATTCTCACCGCAACATAAATGGCGACTTCACTGGGGAAGCTAACTACTTGAGGGCTTAGCCCACTTTGTGTGCTTATATGCTATATCTCTCTATGTTTTCCTATACATGTGTATTGGTGAATATAGAACTGAATTGTTTTCATTGGATCATTTGGGTGATATCTTGAATGGTGAGATAAGTCCTAACCCGGACATGAGTGTACATATGATAGGATGTGGTATGATCAATAGTTGACTGTTGGGAGTAGTCGTAATATGTTTGACATATGATGTAACCATGCTCAGTTGAGACCTCCTTGAGATAATTAATGGTGTATGAGTAGTCATGCATTTAATTAGTTATTTCAACCTGAGAGTCCATGAAATCGAGGACCTTTAGTTACCCACTTACGCCACTTGGCCTTTTTAGGACATAGTGTGGAGACTATGAGGGAGTAGTCCCGAAATAGTTGTTACACGATACTACACTTAGACGAGCCTATCTCGAGAACATTTTTGACCCACGTGATTAGTCATGTTGGTTGATAATATCCGAGAGATTTATCTATGACTCTGGGAACTCTTAGTAGAACCCGTTCTACAGGTACAATGAAAACCTTAGTACATGTCCTTTGGGAGGGTATATCCTAGCTTCATGCTTGTAAACCTGAACCTAGGACCTTTGCTTGTCAGCATTTGCATTTATGCATTGTGTATTTGTATATACTTGTGTATGTGCTATGTGTGCATCATAACATCTCATTTTATTGCACTGGTTTTGTAAAACTCAGTCATCTTCTTTTTGCGAAACCATAGTTATCATGGATTTTGGGGAAAAAAACACTAAGAAATATAACTTCAAGAAATTTGATATAGTGGAGTTGAGAAATCTAGGAACAATGGTATCCAGAGCCTTTGGGAAAACATATAGAAAACTTATGAGTATTATGAAGACTAGAATGGAAGAAGGGGTTCTCAACACCTTGGTTCACTTCTACGATCTGTTGTACCACTGTTTCACCTTCCTAGATTACCAATTGATGTCGACATTAGAAAAACATTCTTACTTCATTAGAATTTTTGTGAAGGATAAGAAACCCTTCAGTGGTTTGGAGAAGCTACCCTCACTGAAGGAGATTTCTGATGCACTTCATCTAGAAGTATCTGAGGTCAAAGCCAATCATACTTCAAAGAATGAAGTCAAAGGTTTTCATTATGCTTACTTATTAGGAAAGGCTACTTACCTTGCCAAGGAAGGTAGTATGGACGTATTCGAAGCAGTTTTGGCTCTACTAATATATAGTTTGGTGTTGTTCCCAGAGGTAGAAGAATTCGTCAATTCAACTTCCATCACCATATTCTTGAATGGTAACCCGATATCCACTTTGTTAGGTGACACTTATCATTCCATTCATCACAGGACTCTTCAAGGTAGAGAAACTATTAGCTGCTATGCACCCTTGTTATACAGATGCTTTGTTAATCATCTACCAAGGACGGATGCTTTCAAAGAAAATCCTAGTGGTTGGAGATGGTCTCGAAGGATTATGTCTCTAACTCAAGCGAATGTTCATTGGTATAATCCCGCCTATGACCGAGTCTACATTGATAACTGTGGTTCTTTTCAGAATGTACCACTCTTGGAAGTACAAGGGGGGATCAACTACAATCCTGCTTTGGTTAGACGTCAATTTGGATTCCCAATGAAGGATAAGCCTAACAACATCCTATTGTCTGGTTTTTTCTACCTTAATGCTGAAGCGGAGGAAATTTTAAGAAACTGTACGATTGATGCTTGGAAGAACATCCGGAGAAAAACCAAAGTTGACCTCAGGAAGAGGAATTGTGTAGCCTTTGAGCCATTCACTCAGTGGGTCCAATCTAGAGCTCGTGATTTCAAGATTCCTTACCTTCCTAAGAACAATACGCAGATTGTCGTCGCGTCATCTTCTGCCATTCCTATTGAAAAGGTGGAAGAATACCAAGAGATTCTTGAAAGAACAAAGCTTGAGAGGGACACTTGGGAAGGAAAGTACCATACTCTTCGTGCTGAGACGGTGGAATTGCAGAGAGACCTACAAGACAAAGATGAGTTGATTGGGTGGCTTGAAAGACGCTTGGATAGTGAAGATGTGACTAAAGAGAATTTATTTTTCTCTAGCATCAAACCTACGTAAAGTACTCATGAGTATTGGAATATCCCGCCAACTTCTGGCGCTTGGAAAGGAATAGTAGACAAGTTGGTGATGGAAAATACTATGCTGAAAAGACTGAAGAGGACACGCGGGTAGCATTCTTGTCAGACTTCCTAACCATAGGGCCTAATCTTCTCCTTTGATGTAGCCTCATGTTTCTTATGTTATATTTCAAAAGTTGTAACTTTTCCCAACATAAATGAAAAAAGGGTTTTGCTTTAATTATCTTTTGAGTTTTGTAAAGCCAGTTGCATCTAGCATCTTCACATTGCATTCTGCATTTTGCTAACCATTCAAGGAATTCAAAAATCTTGTTTTTTTGCAGACATAGTGATGAATCAGAGAAACATGATTACATTCCCAAGCCTGAGGTTGGACAACTTAAGGATCTTAAGGAGCCTAGTAAGGAATCCTGCTGCTTTTATAGCCAAGTATGGGGACTTGTTATCTTTGCTAGATACACAGGTAAATGAGGAAATACTGCAAGCCCTCGTAAAGTTTTACGATCCACTGTACCATTGCTTCACATTCCCAGACTTTCAGTTGTTGCCAACCTTGGAAGAATACTCCGAGCATCGGAAAATTCCTATGACTTTCACAGCTAACTATTGAAGGGAGAGAAAACCGAACAAAAGAGATGTTGCTGAAGCTCTTCACCTAGAACCCACTGACCTTCCAACCCAGTTGGATAATAGGGATAAATTTACCGGAATGGAGGCGAGACCATTCATGGAGAAGGTTGAGTTCTATTATGATCGTGGAGATTTGGGAATTTTTGAAGTTATACTAGCTTTCTAGATTTACGGCTTATACCTGTTTCCCAGCAAACCCGAGTTCATCAGTTTGGAGGTCGTCAAGCTATTTCTTGTCAAAAATCTAGCTCCCACTCTCTTGGCTGATACCTATTACACTATTCATCGGTGAAAGGTGTATAATCTTGGGCAATTCTCCTGCTGCACGAAACTCCTAAGCAAGTGGTTTATTTCACACTTGCCTAGGACATTCCCTCTATGGAACCTGGAAGATAGTGATGCATGGATTGGAAAGCTAGCTTCACTCTCTCACTACAACATCAGCTGGTATGACTTGGCTCATAGAGGAGTAGCCATGATACATAGCTATGGGGAGTTCCCAAATATTCCTCTAATCGGCACCAGAGGGTATATCAACTATAGCCCTATCTTAGCTCGCCGTCAGTTAAGATACCCCATTGAGAAAGAACCGGAGCCAGCTGTCGCTACTGCAAAAATCGACGCCGGTTATGACAGAAGAGTTGCCACCGTGCGTTATTTATCCCAAAAGAGGGAAAGGAAACACTCAGAGTAAACCTGACGCAAAGAGGGAAAAGAATGGTCATCGCAACCAAATCCTGGATTCGGGAGTCGTTTACGTAAGGGGAAGGTATTAGTACCCCTCACGTCCGTCGTACTCGATGGGATCCACGCTTGTTTTCTATCTAAGGGTGTGTTTATCTATCTACTCTAAAGGTATGGTCTAAAATGAATAGAAAATGACTCGAAAAGTATCGCACTTTATGCCTAGGTATTCCCGTCTGGAACGAGAAATTAGAGTCAACGTAGTTCGCCTAACTACGGGTTATGGGGGGAAGGTTGCTCGCCGAGATATCGCATCTCGTGCCTACGTACTTTCATACGGCATGAAAGATCAGAGCAAGCGTAGTTCGGGCTATGGAAGACACAAGTTTGTCTGACAGTTTTTTATCTCCTTAAGAAAGGGTTTCCCTGATTAAAGGTCCAAGAGGATAAAAACAGATTTTGAATGTTTGTTTGAGTCTTTTACGAAAGAACTGTTTTTTAGGATGTTTGCAATCTCAGTCGCACTAGAGACTATGACCCATAAGTGAACGCTTCGTATGTCACCCAAAGGATACCACACTAACATCCAGATTACTGGAGAGAGACCCTCCACCAACCTTTTCCCAGATAGCTTAAGGCTCGTAACATACGACTTCAATTAACCTTATTACTGTATTTTTGAATTGTTTTGAGAAGAGAAGAGAAAGACGCCCTAAAACTATGGTTGAAAGGGAATCTACCTACAGTTATCATGCATGGGTCAAAACCTAATGTCTGTCATAATTCCCTCTTGCACAGAGGAAATCAGAGATCCTAGGGGAAACAGCAAAAGAAAGCAAGCAGTAAACAGTAAACAGTAAAATGCATGCTATGCAACAGTACAAGCGAGGCAAGGGAGTCCGGCTCAACCTCAAACCTAAGAAAACAACAGGCAAGAGGAGACAAGCTCCACCTCAAACCTAGAGGTAATCAACACAAGCAAAAATACAATACAACAAAAGAAAAGAAGCAGAGAAAGCAGCCCAAGCAGCAACAATAGTCTTCAGCAGACAGCAACTTTAATACTCAACAACAGCAGCTCTAAACAGCAAATCTCCTTGACAGCAAAGTTGACAGCAAAATGCTTCATCCTCAAGCTAGCTTCTATCTTCAAGCTTCATCAACCTTCATCTTCAAGCTCTAGCAAGCACACTCCAAGCAGAGGAATAATCACTTAGATCCAGGTTACAATGTTGAAAACTAAATGAAAACCAAAGGAAATCATTAAGTATCAACATTAAAATGGAAAGGTATCCTCAAAGTTCTACTCAACTATGGGCATACTACACATCCCTCCAAAGGAGAGATGTAGTTTCCCTTGGAGGAATTTACATCATTGGATAGAATAGAAGCACACAATACATTCTATTTTTGATGAAAGAATCAAAACTCGTCCTAATGGCTCTTCCTAAAACCCTAATTTCCTAAGCTCCTAAAACAACTCCTAAAAGAAAAGGAAACTTCAACTCCAAGCTCCAATCTTCAAGCCACAACAGCTACACCAAGTCTAGAAGACCTCCCAAGAAGGAAACCAAGAAAATCCAGCTCCAAAGTCACCAACAAAACCAAGCAAGCAAAGGCACACAAAATAGAACACCACAAGCACAAGCAACTTGAAAAATTCAACTAAAATAGAAAACAATGTTGTAAAATTCTAATAAAATTTCTAGGGGAACATACATGTTTGAACAACCTAAGGTTAAAATATTAAAGCCTAATTCAACATCTAAGTCACCTAAATAATTTCTAGATTGAAGGGTATCAAGGTGATCCACAAGTTTGGGAAGGCTCTAATCTCAACACCTAAAACAGAATCTAAAGTTGTTATAAAATTATAACAAAAATCCTAAGTAAACATGAATATCTACCCTAAAACATACTAAAAAATCAAAGCCAGATTCAACACCAATTGGAAGAACAAAATTCAACAAGGCAGATGATCAAATATGCAAAATTAAGAGAATTAAACAAAATAAGAAAAAATCAAATTAAAATGAAAAATGCATGAAAATGCATTTTATTGATTTCAGAAAATCACAAATTCTCTCAAGATCATGGAGATATTTTTAAAATAATTTTTGGATCAAAATTGAATTTATTGTGATTTTTTGAATCAATAAAGCATTTAAAATAATAAAAATCAAATAAAAGAGATATTAAAACTAAAATAAAACATGAGCCAATGGATGCGTGGACTAGTCAGCTGATCCAAGAGCCAGGAGCGTGTCCATGTCATTTAATGAAACTGCATCGTTTTGGACTCAAAAAAGTCCAACCTCAGATTAAAACACAGCTGTTGGATGAAGGGGGAAGTCTTTGGTCAAAGGCAGATCTGATGGTGCAAAGATCATCTTCTCCAAAATTCAGACTGGCCTGAGTGAGACTCAGTGTGGTGGCCGGAGAAGACTCAGGTCATCTTCTCCGGTGAGCAGGTGGTTGCAGGTGTCCAGAAACATCAATCCTTATACCAATCTTACTCAGAATTTCACGTAGATTCTAAATATCATACTCATTTTCTCTAGATCAGGTTAGGTTTTCAAATCCGATTCAAAGTTCAAATGACACTCCAACATTGATCATCACCAAACTCTAATCTAATTGCACAGAAATTTTCATCACGCTTCCTAGTTCATCACGATCTATCCAAATCATATTAAGTCCTTAAGATCAAACCAACTCGTGTCCAAACAGAAAATTCACCTCAACCTAAATTGTCACGAATTGCTCCAATTTCAAACCAGAAACGATCTATTCCTCTATTAGATCCTAACCACATGCATAATATGAACTACATCTCCCTAGATCAAGAGGAATTTTGAAGTTTACTAACCTGATGTAGATTCACTAACAGAAGTAGCTAGAGCACGAATCAAGCTTCAAAATTCTCCAGAATCATTCAAGGATGCAAGAGAAAGATGTTGTAAGCTTCAATTTGATCTAAAATGGCTTGGAACTCAAAACACGATTTCACTTGCTCCTCTTGAAAACTCAACTGCAACTTCATCTTTCTTGCACGAAAATGGTTCCAAAATTGATCTGAAATCAATCCAATGAATATATAGAATGTTTCCATGGGCTTTTGAACTCAATTTGAGGCCCAATCCAGCCAATTGCATTTTCTGATTTTCCTTCACATGTGCAATGTACCAGTCACGAATTGGCCATGGAAATGGTTCTAGAAACTTTCCTTTCAATTGCACATTGCCTTGTGAGTGTATTCAGACCAAAAGGAGTGCTTGAAATGCCTTGGTAAAGAATTTAGATGTGTAACTTGCATTTGAAGCAACCATATGATAACTTGTAAATCTTGACCTAAACTCAAAATTCTGCTAATGCCAAAGTGCTTAGAATCCAATTTCCATTCAAAAAATGTAGCTACTTGCCATGTTTTGGTCCTTTAGCTCAAAAAATCAATTTTCCCTCCTTAATCCATTTGAAAATCTTCCTTATTCAAACCATTTCAAACCAATTCTTGCCATGAGCCCAATAAATCCATAATGACCTCTTAACTAGCCTAAAAACCACATTTTGAACAACTTTCATGTTGAACAAAAATCCATTTGACAAGTGCAAGTTGGAGAGTTTGACCTATGATTGAAAATGGCCTATAATCTCACTTTCCCAAAATACCCCTGACTTGTAAACCTCATAACTTGAGTTCTACAAATCAGATGGAAGACTTCTAGTACAATTTAGAAATCTAAGATCATGAGGAACAACTTTTATGTTGTCCAAAAGTTCAGATGAAACCTCCTTCTAGGTCAAAAATAGCTTTGAAGTCAGATGATTTTCACGGACAAATTTCAGAGACATCTGAGGACTTGTAACTTGTTTGGACCATAACTTGAGTTCTATAAATCCTCTTGAGTACTTCTAGTACTCAAATTAAAGGTATTGAGATTCTCTACAAATTGCATGTTATCCAAAAATCCATTTGAAACTTGTATCTTGACTTAGGCAGTCTTGAAGTTAGGCATTAAACAGGGAATTTTGCACTGAAACCCTAATTTAGCAACTTCCCACACTCTTGATTCTTCTTGATTTGATCTTGGCACAACACAACAAATGTCTCATCACATCATTTCATGAACTCCATGACCTAAAAGTAGGCTTTGATACTCTTCAATTGCACAGTTGACCTAGAATTGATCCAGATGAAACCCTAATTGCTTGCATCTCAACTGTGGCCCTTGCATTTGACACAATGACTTGATAGAGCTCTCCCATGGCCCCCCAAGCATTCTATGAGCTTCATACACATCCTCCTTTCACATTCAACACTTCACAACCCTCTGATGGTCTTCAATTTATCCTCAAGTTAGGAGAAGATTCACACCCAAACATCTAAACCCTTAGGCACTCAAACCACCTTCTGATGACTTTGACAACTTCTCAATCTTGAATGAGACCTCTTGCTAGGCTTCTCTTGATAAGAATCACACTTGATCCCCTGCTATATGAATGATACCATGATATGCAAATGATATAACTATGCAAATGTTAATGCAATGAAACATAAACCAGGTAAGAAAAGGTTGAGCAAATTTTGGGGTGCAACAGCTGCCCCTATTCAAACGGCTTGGACCCGACTGGGTGAAGAGCGAACGACCTTCAAACAATCGAGGTAGAAGATAGTTGAATACCAAGAAACCCGGAAATTTGCCAACCGCAGAAATACACCGCGAAAACTGCTTGGGGAACAACATCCGTTGTACTGAAACCCAGTTGTTACGACAACAACTGATCAATCATCTGATAAAACTTTGGAATTCAACACCAACCCTCTATGTGACGCCACAGGCATCGAATTAACTTTACAGGGAACAACTCCGTCCACCACTGAACTAAACTTTGTCAACACGAGGGGAGACTCCATCACCATGGGTACAATTCCGTCCATAATTAGAATAACAATCTCTGTCAATCGCAGGTATTAATTCTGTCAACACGGATACTAATCTTTGTTAACTTTACTGGGGACAACTCCGTCGATCACGGGTAATAACTCCATTCACACGGGTAACAATCACTGTCAACACAGGTAATACTTCTGTCAACACAGACAACAATCACTGTCAACACAGGTAACAATTCCGTCAACACGAACAACAATCACTGTCAACACAGGTAACAATTCCGTCAACACGGAGAACAATCACTGTCAACCACAGGTACGATCCGTGAACACGGATAACAATCACCGTCAGCACGGGTAGCAATCACTGTCAACACAGGTGCAATCACTGTCAATCACAGGTACGATCCGTCAACACGGACAACAATCTCTGCCAATCACAGGTACAATTCCGTCAACACGGATAACAAGCTCTGTCCATCACAGGTACAATTCCGTCAACACGGATAACAAACTTTGTCTATCACAGGTACAATTCCGTCAACACGGATCCGTTTGAAGAATACTTTGCTGGGGAATATGAGAAACTTAACCAAACGCTCTGTGGGGAAATCACTAGTGACAACTCCAGAAGTTAAGGTATGAAATCTTTTAATGCTAGCGTAACAGCAACCTGAGAAGAATCCCGCCGGGGACAAAGAGAAACTTAACCAAGCAACTCTGTTAGGGGACGAACATTATTATCACCTATCTCACGCCGAGAATTTGAACATCTAGAAATCCTTCTGAGCAAGAATTTCACTCCTCTAAAGGGAACAACACCTGAAAACAAAGAGGTAACCAACCTAGCTTATGTTTCAAAATGTGTATGCTCGACAATGGCGTAATGCTCCATACGGCATGGAAATGCTACGCGTTTAGGTAGATGCAAATATGATGATATATGCAAAATGCAAGGATATATGCTCCAGCAAAATAAATGCTGAAGACAAAGCCGAATCCGCTGGGGATAACCGGATACAACAGACATATTCCAACAAAATAAATGTTGGAACGGTGCAACCAACTCCGCTGGGGGTAATCATCCTGTTGGAGGACGACTCACAAGCTTGAAATTACGAACTCTGTTGGGGATGTTCATCCTGTCGGAGGAAAAACAACCTGTTGGGGAGAAGGAGAAACAATCCTGAGCGGGGATAATCCTTCTAAACTAAAGACGGCTTGGTTATATTCTGCGGGAATTACCCATGCTAGGAATGGGGTGCGCACATACTCACTGCTGGGAATGCATTTTCCATTGGGGACATCAAAATCCATTGAAGATACTCTCTTGGCAACTTTCCTGAGGAATACCCTTCTGGGGAGGACCACCCACATCCAATAGGGATAAGTGCCATCTCAAATCTTCTGAGATAAGATGTGACTTCCATCTGCCGAGGAGTGATACAATCAATATGTCACAGGACTCCGGCTGGGGAACACAACTTCCCTGCCTGTTTGCTCCAAAGGTGAGAACCCTGCAAAACACAAACGAGACAAAAACAAATCTATACAACAAGATCTATTCCGGTTAGTATTCGTGACGTTCGTTCAGTCAATTCAAAGTTTTAGCAATTATTGGCAAGGGCTAGCAAGTTTATGCACATGCAAGTTTATCAAAAACATCGACGTTTTTCACAAACAAAACAGTAAAGAACAAGCATCAAGTACTGAATAACATGCTTTATTGATAACGGGCCTGTAAATAGGCAAAATTTTGTACACTGGATGCAACTCCTGAAAAGAGGAAGTTACGCACAAACAAAATACAAATATACAGAAGCACAAAGAAAAATTTGTGTATATGTCGGCAACGTGGTACAAACGAATACTCGACCTTCAGAAGAGATTGTTTCGGATATACGACTCTCAGGTACTCCCAAGCCACTAAGCAATGTAGTATCAAACTCGGACCGCAGTCATTTGCTTTTTCAAATCCCTAACTTTTGCGTGAACTGCCCTGTGCGGGTTTTCAATTCACCGGGATACCCTTTTTTTTCCGAACTTGCCCTTTTCAGGTTTTCAACTTTGCGGGTGTACATTTTTTCAATTTTATCCTTATCTTTTGCCCGAACCTTTTATTCCTTTTTTATGGTTTGCCGGGATGCCCCATTTTTGCCTGGACTCTCTTTTTTCTGTCCAGCAGGTCTATTTAAGCAAAGTACTTTTTGACTGCGTCCGAGTTCACAAGGGATGTAAAATCCTCACCATCCATGGTGGACAACAGTAAGGTTCCTCCAGAGAAAACCTTTCTAACAACATATGGACCTTCATAGTTGGGAGTCCATTTGCCCCTATGATCTGATTGTGGTGGGTGAATCTTTTTCAGCACAAGATCGCCGGTCTGAAAGCTTCAAGGACACACCTTCTTATCATAAGCTTTCTTCATCCGACTCTGATACAGCCGACCGTATGCTAGAGAAGTCAATCTCTTCTCATCCATTAAACTGAGCTGATTCAATATATCTTTCACCCATTCTGCCTCATCTAATTGGACATCACGCAAGACCCTCAGAGAAGGAATCTCAACCTCCAATGGTAGGACAGCCTCCATACCACATACCAGTGAAAAAGGAGTTGCCCCGGTTGATGTGCGTACCGTCGTACGATAACCGTGCAAAGCAAAAGGCAATATCTCATGCCAGTCCTTGTAGGTCACAACCATCTTCTGAACGATCTTCTTTATGTTTTTATTGGCTGCTTCAATAGCGCCATTCATTTTGGGCCGATAAGGAGAAGAGTTGTGATGTTCAATCTTGAAATTCTGGCACAATTCCTTCATCATCTTGTTATTCAAATTCGAACCGTTGTCAGTGATAATCCGCTCCGGGATTCCATATTTGCAGATAATATCTTTCTTGATAAATCTGGCTACCACCCGCTTCAACCCATTTGGTGAAGTAATCAATAGCTACCAAGATAAAACGATGTCCTTTGGATGCTGTGGGCTCAATTTTCCCAATTACATCAATTCCCCACATGGAAAACGGCCAAGGTGATGACATAACGTTCAGAGGGTTCGGAGGCACATGAATCTTGTCCGCATAAATCTGGCATTTATGACACTTCTTTGCAAATTTGAAACAATCCGTTTCCATTGTCAGCCAATAGTACCCTGCTCTTAATAACTTTCTCGTCATTGCATGTCCGCCGGCATGCATGCCAAATGTGCCCTCGTGGATTTCTTCCATGAGAAACTTAGCCTCTTTCTCATCCACAGACCGCAACAACACCAAGTCGTGGTTTCTCTTGTACAAAATACCGTCCGGATTCAGATAGAAATTACCATCCAATCTCCTAAGAGTCTTCTGATCACGACTGGATGCCCCAGCCGGATACTCTTGGTTCTTCAGGAAACTCTGGATATCATAATACCACGGTTTGCCATCGGAAGCTTCCTCAATGGCGAATATGAAAGAGGGCCTATCAAGGCGAGAGATAACTATCCTGTGAGCCTCATTCCAGAAGTTAACCTTATACATCAAAGACAAAGTCGCGAGAGCGTCTGCCATTTGATTTTCTGCTCGTGGTACATGGTGCAGTTCCACCTTGTCAAAGAAAGGCAACAACCTTCTTGCATAATTCATATAGGGTATCAGATTGGGCTGACGAGTCTCCCACTCTCCCTTGATCTGATTCACAACTAGGGCAGAGTCTCCGTAGACATCAAGATTTTTAATTCTCAGATCAATAGCTTCTTCAAGCCCCATAATGCATGCTTCATATTCGGCCTTATTGTTGGTAACTGGAAAGGTCAATCTAGCAGTGAATGGGATGTGCGACCCATGGGGAGTAGTAATGATTGCCCCTATTCCACTTCCATATGAATTGACGACACCGTCAAATATCAATTTCCATTTGAAACCCAACTCTGGACCTTCATCCGGCAACGGCTCCTCACAGTCCTCTATTTTTAAGTACATGATATCCTCGTCAGGAAAATCAAACCTCATTGGCTTGTAATCATCAATTGGCTGCTCAGCTAGGTACTCTGACAGAACACTACCTTTAATAGCCTTTTGAGAAACGTACTGAATATCATATTCTGTCAGTACCATCTGCCATCTGGCAATCCTTCCAGAAAGTGCTTGCTTTTCAAACACGTATTTGATTGGATCCATCTTTGAAATTAGCATGGTTGTATGATTTAGCATGTATTGCCTCAAACGTTTGGCAGCCCAGGCTAGCGCACAACACGTTTTTTCGAGCATTGAGTAACGGGACTCACAATCTGTGAACTTTTTACTCAAGTAGTAAATCGCATGCTCTTTACGTCCGGTCTCGTCATGTTGACCGAGAACACAACCCATACTTTTCTCAAGAACCGTCAAATACATAATTAATGGTCTCCCGACTACTGGGGGTATCAATATTGGAGGTTCCTGCAAATATTTTATTTTTTCAAACGCCCTTTGACAATCTTCATTCCAGGTCACAGCCTGATCCTTTTTCAGCAACTTGAATAATGGCTCGCACGTGGCCGTTAGATGAGATATGAACCGGGCAATGTAGTTCAATCTCCCTAAAAAACCATGAACCTCTTTTTCTATTTTCGGCGTTGGCATTTCTTGTATTACTTTTATCTTAGCAGGATCAACCTCAATTCCTTTTTCGCTCACAATAAACCCCAATAGCTTACCAGATCTCACCCTGAAGGTGCACTTGTTAGGATTCAGCCTCAGCCTGAATTTCCTAAGCCTCTTGAACAATTTCAGAAGATTGACCAGATGCTCTTCCTCCTTCTGGGATTTGGCAATCATATCATCAACGTAGACTTCGATCTCTTTATGCATTATGTCATGAAAGAGTGTTGTCATAGCTCGCTGATATGTAGCCCCGGCGTTCTTCAAACTAAAGGGCATCACTTTGTAGCAGAACGTTCCTCACGAGGTAATAAAAGTTGTTTTCTCCATATCATCCGACGCCATCTTTATCTGATTATAGCCCGAAAATCCGTCCATGAAGGAAAACACAGAGAATTGAGCGGTGTTGTCGACCAGCACATCAATATGAGGAAGCGGAAAGTCGTCTTTTGGGCTCGCCTTATTTAAATCTCGATAGTCCATGCACATCCGCACCTTACCATCTTTATTTGGTACAGGTACTATATTGGCGACCCATGAGGGATAAGTTGTAACAGCCAGAAAACCGGCGTCCCATTGTTTCTGAACTTCCTCCTTAATTTTCACAGCCATATCTGGTCGAGTTCTTCTGAGTTTTTGCTTAACCGGCGGACATTCCTCGCGCAATGGCAAATGGTGAACCACCATATCAGTATCCAACCCAGGCATGTCTTCGTAACACCAAGCAAAAATATCACTGTACTCCCGCAGCATCTCAATAAGCCTTTGCTTGATATCACTTTGCAGTGCAGCCCCTATCCGGATATTTCTGACAACCTCTTCGGACCCCACGTTGATAATTTCAATTTCCTCCTGATGAGGCAGAATGATTCTCTCTTCTTGTTTCAAAAGTCGAGTCAGCTCTTCTGATAAGTCACTATCCTCAACAATCTTTTCTTCTGCTTGAAATATCGGGTGCTCGAAGTCGAAGCGAGTCATAGGAAGTTCGTTATCGGTATCGTCTGAAATATGAATCCTGCAATGAGAATGGTTAAATGTTTCAAATAATGCAAACAAAGCACATAACCACGTTGCCATTTTATTGCTAAACAAAAACAGGAGAAACAAGGATCACAAAATTTGCATGCGAAAAACGCCTTTATTAATGATTAAACAAAGTACACACATAAGCAGGTAGCCCTAAAAACAGAATCACCATGCCCCGGGTAGGACACAGGATTATACAATAATTGAGAAAACAAATCATTACTGTTTTGTAGTCACTGGGACAAGTTCCTGGATAGACTAGTTGCACAGATTCTGTCCTGGCGCATCGGGCTTGATCCACGAGTCTATATCGCAGTCACTATCTCCGTCTTCAGCATCGGAAACAGCATTGATTGTTTCATAACAGACCCCACCTGGAGTGATCACCACTGGTCCTTTGAACTTTGGCACGCCTGACGCGGAAGGTGACGACGTCGGGCGATACCCCAACCCAAACTTGTCCATCTTGACCGGAATTTCCAAGACTTGGCCCCATCCTTTGGTTGCTCCAGCCTGAACCACTGCCTGAGCGTCTTTGTACGAAGACATGGCCACCTCTGGCCCTTTGCTAGGAACATGAGACTTGTCTTTGATCTGTAACCCCTCGAAGGCTTGGCATGGCGTCTCATGGATCTCCCCGTCCACTTCGACGTACTTGAATGACGAAAGATGACTAACCAGAATGTCCTTCTCTCCGCAAATAGTAACAACGCTGTCCCCGACCATGTATTTAAGTTTCTGATGCAGCGTGGACGTCACAACCCCTGCAGAATGTATCCATGGTCGCCCCAGTAAACAGCTGTAAGCTGGATGTATATCCATGATGTAGAACACGGTGTCAAAAACTTCCGGCCCAACCTGGAGTGGCAATGTTATAGACCCAAACACCGACCTTCTGGTCTCATCCGGTTTCAAATAATGCAAACAAAGCACATAACCACGTTGCCATTTTATTGCTAAACAAAAACAGGAGAAACAAGGATCACAAAATTTGCATGCGAAAAACGCCTTTATTAATGATTAAACAAAGTACACACATAAGCAGGTAGCCCTAAAAACAGAATCACCATGCCCCGGGTAGGACACAGGATTATACAATAATTGAGAAAACAAATCATTACTGTTTTGTAGTCACTGGGACAAGTTCCTGGATAGACCAGTTGCACAGATTCTGTCCTGGCGCATCGGGCTTGATCCACGAGTCTATATCGCAGTCACTATCTCCGTCTTCAGCATCGGAAACAGCATTGATTGTTTCATAACAGACCCCACCTGGAGTGATCACCACTGGTCCTTTGAACTTTGGCACGCCTGACGCGAAAGGTGACGACGTCGGGCGATACCCCAACCCAAACTTGTCCATCTTGACCGGAATTTCCAAGACTTGGCCCCATCCTTTGGTTGCTCCAGCCTGAACCACTGCCTGAGCGTCTTTGTACGAAGACATGGCCACCTCTGGCCCTTTGCTAGGAACATGAGACTTGTCTTTGATCTGTAACCCCTTGAAGGCTTGGCATGGCGTCTCATGGATCTCCCCGTCCACTTCGACGTACTTGAATGACGAAAGATGACTAACCAGAATGTCCTTCTCTCCGCAAATAGTAACAACGCTGTCCCCGACCATGTATTTAAGTTTTTGATGCAGCGTGGACGTCACAACCCCTGCAGAATGTATCCATGGTCGCCCCAGTAAACAGCTGTAAGCTGGATGTATATCCATGATGTAGAACACGGTGTCAAAAACTTCCGGCCCAACCTGGAGTGGCAATGTTATAGACCCAAACACCGACCTTCTGGTCTCATCAAAAGCCCTCACGACCAAGTCACTTGGCGTGCATATGATTCCTCAGACATCTAGCTTCATCATAGCCTTATTCAGCAACACATTCAAAGATGATCCGGTGTCTACAAGAACATGCGACATAACAGTGCCCCGACATTCCACTGAAATATTGAAAGCCATATTATGGTCCCGACCTCTAGGCGTCAAATCAAAGTCAGTAAATCCCAGGTTGTGGCCAATATTCACATGCGCCAGTACCCCCTCAAGCTGATTAACAGTTACTTCCTGAGGTACAAAAGACGTGTCCAAGATTTTCAACAAGGCATTTCGATGGGCCTCGGAACAAAGCAACAAAGATAGTATTGAAATTTTGGAGGGCGTCTGCTGCAAGTGCTCCACAATCTTATAGTCACTTTTGTGAATCAACCTCATAAACTCTTCTACATCCTTGATCGATGTTTCTTTCTCTTTCGACTGGGAAGGTCCTCCTTCATTCACTTTGGATTTGCGTCTAGCAATTCTTTCAGCCTCGATTTCGGGTGAAGTGAAGATTCTACCACTTCAGGTCATACCTCCCGCTTCAACAATATTGCCCACTGCCCCTGCTGGCTGGCTATTCACCTTAATCTTTTCCCCATTGCAAAAAGCTTCCAACGCATAATTCCATGGAATGGCTTTCGTACTCTCATAAGGAACAGGTCCTGATTTCGTTATCGTGATAGTTGGCCGCTTGGCGGGCGCTGATATCGTAATATTCTTTCGTGGAATTGTAATTGTTGCGACCTCACCCTGCTTTTCAAAGTTTACCTCACCAGGTTTCTCAACAGCAGTGCGGTCAAACTGTAAAGTTCCCTCATCAATCATGGCCTGAATACCTCTCTTCAAACCAATACAACCCTCTGGTCGGGTCCAACAATCCAAACAGTACTCATCACATCCGAGGAAGACCCCCCCTTTCAACAATCTGCTTTTAACACAACTTAAAGGTGTCTTCAGATCATTTACGTCCATAACCAAATCCAAATCCTCCTCTGTCAAAACAGCATTCGCTCCATGATTCGGCATTGGTTTCTGTACAATGTTGGGACCATCATTACTGAAGTTAATGACTTTACTATCAATCAAATCTTGGACTTTGTGTTTAAAAGCATGACAACTCACGATATCATGTCCGGGTGCCCTAGAATGAAAGTCACACTGCTTACTAGTATCATACTCGTAACGAAGCGCTCCTGTGGGTGGGTCCAACGTTCTCTTCTCAACCAGATTCAAACTTAACAGCGTCTGAAGCAGTTCTGCATACATTGACGAGGTGTATCAAATACCCTCTTCGGCTTCCCAGTCTGGATCCTTCTCTGAGCAGGATTATACCTTTGTTGTTGCTGCTGCTGCTGTTGTGGTTGTTGTCGTTGTTATGGTATAAGGATAGTCACACTAGCAACCTGTTGTTGAATATACTGATTCCGACCTCTACCTCGTCCTCGACCACCATACACTGCACTGGCGTCTCCTTGCCTTTTACCACCAAAGACCTTTTTTGCACCTCCAGCTGAGGTCGATTCACCGACTTGAATCTTACCAATTTTGATGCCATTTTTAATTCGTTCCCCCATGAGTATCATGTCACAGAAACTACCCGTCGAGCAATTGAGCAATTTATCATAATACATCCCAGAGAATGTTCCAACAAAGATATCAATCAATTCCCTTTCAACCATAGGGGGTGGACTCTTGCCGCCAGATCGCGCCAACGCTGAGCATACTCCTTGAAACTCTCCCCATTCTTCTGTGAAAGACTTTGAAGCTGGACCCTATTTGGTGCAAGGTCACTATTGTATTGGTAATGTCTGACAAAAGCATCAACCAATTCTTTCCAACTTCCGACCTGTGCAGGCTCTAGTCCCATGTACCACTCCAGCGATGGTCCTGACAATCTATCTTGAAAAAAATGCATAAGCATCTTCTCATCATCAGAGTACGCAGACATCCTCCGGTAATATGAACGCACATGAACCCGTGGGCATGTACCCCCTTTATATTTATCGAAAGTGGGAGCTTTGAACTTCAATGGTACTCTCAGCCCAGGAACCAGCCCCATGGTAGCCATGTCCAACCCTGCAGAATTTTGATTGGCTATACCTCTCATCTGTTCCTCCAACATTTTAATCCTCCGATCACTATCAGTGGGACCCTCAAAACCCATGCCTTGCCCAGAAAAGGCATCTTCCTGACGATCTCTATTCCAATACGGCCCCTCATTACCATATCCGTCATAAGCAGCATTACGACCATGACCATGACCACTTTGGAAGAACCTGGGATCATACCTCAGATTGCCAAGCTCTTGATTAGCAGCCACTGTCCCAACGCCAGTATTGAAAGGACCCATCCCAACACCATTGGTATTCACATTGCCAAACCCAGCATTGTCGTAGCCATTATTACCAAAACCTTGATTGTTATCACCGAACCCTCCGTTGCCGAGGCCCTGATTATTGAAACCATCATTGCCATCCCGATTGCCAAAGCCAAGACCCTGATTGTTATCACCAAAACCAGTATTGATACCAACATTCCTGTTGGTTTCCACGTTCCCATTAACATTATCAGCATTTCTGTTACCAGCGTTGCCGTTGCCGTTACCAATACCAGTCTCACCAGCATTTGGTATCACTTCCTCCCAGCGAGGAGTCTCAACATGAACAGAGTTGTATTCAGTATTACCAGCCGCTCGCGCCAGCAGTGGTTACACCAGAGTTTGAAGATGTTCCTGGCCTTTAGCCACAACCTCCATATTCTACATGAATTGGGCCAATCTATCCCGGATCTCCTGCATCTCAGATTGTACCTGATCCATGATCTTTTTACTGTTGCTTCTTGTAGCGTACCAGTGAGTTCTCTGTTCGTCAATCTTGAAACAACCTGAAAGACGCAGGAGATAAGATTCGAGCTCAAAAAAGTACCTGTCATGCAATATGAAGATGCAAATGCACACATGTAAATATGCAACGGGTTAATTCCCCCCCCCACCCCCCCCCCCCGATTCTAGTTCCGGAGAGAAAGCCATAACGACAATGGAGTCCCAAGTAAGCAAACACAGAATCAGAAACCTCATACATAAACAAATGCCAAGAGGCAGAGTACAAAGCTATAACTGAATACAACTGAAAAGACCTCGGCCAACAAGCCTGGCGATGGTCAAAATACAAGTACAAATAACAAGAGACAAGCAAAGATAAATCAGGACGGATGGCGCGCCCGAACATCTTCCAATAGCCTCAGCGTCTCTGAGTGACCTGGTCTGGATAGCAGTTCCTGTATCAGTAAGGCCTATCGCTCAACAGTGGATCTCAACTTTTTGGCGTCCTCTACACAGGCTCCCCTGCCGAAACACTCATCAAGCCTGCATCTCTTGAAGCAAGCCTTCAATTCACAACCCCTAGTTTCTTTGATCATGTTGCTCATTCTAGACTCAGCGTCACGTCTAAGAGATGCCTCTTCAGCAATCTTCGCATCCTTAGCGCTGAGCTGCTCCTCTAACTGGGAAATAAGAAGTTGCAACTCATCTTCACGCTCCTTCCGGCTAGTAAGCGTGGCATTCCACAAAAATTCCCATTTGGAAAGTCGAGAATAAGCCTTGTTCAGAAGCTCTTTCTTAGTAGCAAGCACACTACTAACACCATTCAAGGCTACTCCTACTTTCTCTCTCCTGCTGGTCTCTTCAGTCAAATCTGAACCCAACCTATTAATCATCTCAGTCTGCTTCTTCAAAGTGAAAGTTGCCTCATTCTTCTCATGCCGAAGCTGGAAAATCTCTTTCTCTAGCTCTTCATTTGCTCTATGTAACTCTTCCTTTTCAGCCAACAGCTTGTTGTACTTCTCAATTTCTACTGAAGTAGGTTCCTCACTCACCAGAGGACACAAAGGCTCTGCAGCAGGATATGGCATCAAAGAAGTCCTAACTCTCTCATGGATCTAGAGCCGATAAGGATTATAAGCTCGACTGTCACTCTTGCCAAGCAATGGCTTTCCTCTTCTGTGAATATTACCCCAAGCACGCCTCAATCTGACCAAAACATCTCCGTCTAATAAACCCGTGAGATATAGAGATTCCTGTATCTCGTCTTTAACCGGAGAGTCCCTCAAAGCATAGCCAAATTGTCTCACAAGCAGAGAAGGGTTATAGTTAATACAACATTTCCGTCCAATCAAAGGAACGTTCGGAAAGCCACTGCAACTATATATAATATCCACTCCGATCAAGTTCCGATCAAACCAAACAATGTTCTCAGCACACAATCCCATCAATCTGGAAGACCAATCTAAAGTACCAACAGTATCAACAAAAGGTCCCTTCTTAGGAAGATGTCCCTGAAACCACCTATATAGAAGAGGTACACAGCAAGAAACATTCTTTCCCCGACGTTTTTCATTCTTATAGTGAATAGAATGATAAACGTCACCCAAGAGAGTAGGCACCAGATTCTTCGAGGCAAGAATAAAGAAAGAATCCGAGTCAACAAAATCAGGCAAGTTAGGGAACAATACAATCCCATAAATACAAACAACCAGAATAGCATTGAAGACAATCTAACATCCATCCTTCGCACACTGTGTAGCCTTCTCAACCAAGCAAGAAAGATGAAAACCGTAAGCTCCATTCAACTTGACCAAACCTCCGGGGAACTCAGAAGCATCTAAACTGACAATCTCAACAATCTTAGCCAACTCAGGCTCAGTATCCTCATGAATAAAAGGCATCTAATCCAACACAGGAACTCCCAGCATATCAGAATATTCCTCTAAAGTAGGAGCCAGAATAAAATCAGGGAACAAGAAGCATCTCAACTGAGGCTCGTAGAACTGCATCAAAGTATACAATCCATTCATCTCAAACACAGAAGGTCTGCACACCAAACTGAGCAGTTTCCCATAAGACTCTCTAAACTCAGCCCTCACTCTCTGATCTGCTAGAGCAACCAACCGCAACAAGGAACTGTTATTTGGAGAAGGCAACCTGTAAGCAACTGTTCTCTTCATGGACTCCATGTCTGGCAAGAAGAACACTAGAATCTGAGGGGAAAAACACACCTGCAACATAAATACACGTTAATGAAATGCAGACATGAAAATGCAGATGCATATGCAGCAGGGGATCAAGTGCAATAATGAAGAACTGTGATATGCTGTACTGCAGCTTGAGAACCATCAGATCTTCTCCTCAAACCAAACCAACCACAAAAGAACCCTCACAACCAATTCTCACCGATAGAGACAAATCAGGTGTTCTGAGGCCAGAGTTTTCCTACAAAAAGACCCACCTACCCCTCACAGGTATGTACTTAACTCGCAGACGAGTTACGGTATCCTATGCGATTATCAGCGTCACAGACTTTCAAGAGCGATGATACGATACCCAGAAGGTGTGGCATCATCATCCCTTAAAGAGGCCTCACTTAGCCGAATCCCAAATGATAGATCCCTAGAGTCGACAACCCTCAAATCCAATAACCTGTCGAGCCCAAAGGGCCAGGCAAGATGCCATCAAAGAGAATCTCAACTGAGTGTAAATTTCGTAGCTAGCTGGTGCGAGCAAAGCAAGCAGGCTAACCACTACTCTCTACTTCTAAGTCTATGTGCACTCAAGCCCAGGTCCGTCTTATCTCTCAAAGTAACCCTCTACCCACAGCACAATAACAATAATATATACAGTACTGAAAGTAAAGACAGAAAAATAAATACATACAAAACCCCAGACGGGAAAACAAGCGATAGGATTGACTCGCATAGGGAACCATTGGAGTCCCCAACAGAGTCGTCAGCTGTCGCTGCTGCGAAAATCGGCGCCGACTATGACAGAAGAGTCGCCACCGTGCGTTATTTATCCCAAAAGAGGGAAAGGAAACTCTCAGAGTAAACCTGATGCAAAGAGGGAAAGGAATGGTCATCGCAACCAAATCCTGGATTCGGGATCGGTTACGCAAGGGGAAGGTATTAACACCCCTCACGTTCGTCGTACTCGATGGGGTCCATGCTTGTTTTCTATCTAAGGGTGTGTTTATCAATCTACTCTAAAGGTCTGGTCTAAAAATAATAGAAAATGACTCGGCAAAGAGATATCGCATCTCGTGCCTACGTACTTTCATACGGCACGAAAGATCAGAGCAAGTGTAGTTCGGGCTACGGAAGACACAAGTTTGTCTGACAGTTTTTTATCTCCTTAAGAAAGGGTTTCCCTGATTAAAGGTCCAAGAGGACAAAAACAGAGTTTGAATGTTTGTTAGAGTCTTTTACGAAAGAACTGTTTTTTAGGATGTTTGCAATCTCAGTCGCACTAGAGACTATGACCCAGGAGTGAACGCTTCGTATGTCACCCAAAGGGTACCACACTAACATCCAGATTACTGGAGAGAGACCTTCCACCAACCTTTTCCCAGATAGCTTAAGGCTCGTAACGTACAACTTCGATTAACCTTATTACTGTATTTTTGAATTGTTTTGAGAAGAGAAGAGAAAGACGCCCTAAAACTATGGTTGAAAGGGAATCTACCTACAATTATCATGCATGGGTCAAAATTTAATGTCTGTCATAATTCCCTCTTGCACAGAGGAAATCAGAGATCCTAGGAGAAACATCAAAAGAAAGCAAGCAGTAAATAGTAAACAGTAAAATGCATGCTATGCAACAGTACAAGCGAGGCAAGGGAGTCCGACTCAACCTCAAACCTAAGAAAACAACAGGCAAGAGGAGACAAGCTCCACCTCAAACCTAGAGGTAATCAACACAAGAAAACAGACAATACAACAAAAGAAAAGAAGCAGAGAAAGCAGCCCAAGCAGCAACAACAGTCTTCAGCAGACAACAACTTCAATACTCAACAGCAGCAGCTCTAAACAGCAAATCTCCTTGACAGCAAAATGCTTCATCCTCAAGCTAGCTTCTATCTTCAAGCTTCATCAACCTTCATCTTCAAGCTCTAGCAAGCACACTCTAATCAGAGGAATAATCACTAACATCCAGGTTACAATGTTGAAAACTAAATGAAAACCAAAGGAAATCATTAAGTATCAACATTAAAATGGAAAGGTATCCTCAAAGTTCTACTCAACTATGGGCATACTACACATCCCTCCAAAGGAGATATGGAGTTTCCCTAGGAGGACTTTACATCATTGGATAGAATAGAAGCACACAATGCATTCTATTTTTGATGAAAGAATCAAAACTAGTCCTAATGGCTCTTCCTAAAACCCTAATTTCCTAAGCTCCTAAAACAACTCCTAAAAGAAAAGGAAACTTTAACTCCAAGCTCCAATCTTCAAGCCACAGCAGCTACACAAAGTCTAGAAGACCTCCCAAGAAGGAAACCAAGCAAATCCAGCTCCAAAGTCACCATCAAAACCAAGCAAGCAAAGGCACACAAAATAGAACAGCACAAGCACAAGCAACTTGCAAAATTCAACTAAAATAGAAAACAAAGTTGTAAAATTCTAATAACATTTCTAGAGGAACATACATGTTTGAACAACCTAGGGTTAAAATATTAAAGCCTAATTCAACTTCTAAGTCACCTAAATAATTTCTAGATTGAAGGGTATCAAGGTGATCCACAAGTTTGGGAAGACTCTAATCTCAACACCTAAAACAGAACCTAAATCATTCTAAAATTCTAACAAAAATCCTAAGGGAACATGAATATCTAACCTAAAACATACTAAAAAATCAAAGCCAGATTCAACACCAATTGGAAGAACAAAATTCAACAAGACAGATGATCAAATATGCAAAATTAAGAGAATTAAACAAAATAAGAAAAAATAAAATTAAAATTAAAATTCATGAAAATGAATTTTATTGATTTCATAAAATCAAAAATTCTCTCAAGATCATGGAGATATTTTTAAAATAATTTTTGGATCAAAATTGAATTTATTGTGATTTTTTGAATCAATAAAGCATTTAAAATAATAAAAATCAAATAAAAGAGATATTAAAACTGAAATAAAACATGAGCCAATGGATGCGTGGACTAGTCAGCTGATCCAAGAGCCAGGAGCGTGTCCACGTCATTTAATGAAACTGCATCTTTTTGGACTCAAAAAAGTCCAACCTCAGATTAAAACACAGCCGTTGGATGAAGGGGAAAGTCTTTGGTCAAAGGCAGATCTGATGGTGCAAAGATCATCTTCTCCAAAATTCAGACTGGCCTGAGTGAGACTCAGTGTAGTGGCCGGAGAAGACTCCGGTCGTCTTCTCCGGTGAGCAGGTGGTTGCAGGTGTCCAGAAACATCAATCCTTATACCAATCTTACTCAGAATTTCACGTAGATTCTAAATATCATACTCATTTTCTCTAGATCAGGCTAGGTTTTCAAATCCGATTCAAAGTTCAAATGACACTCCAACATTGATCATCACCAAACTCTAATCTAATTGTACAGAAATGTTCATCACGCTTCCTAGTTCATCACGATCTATCCAAATCATATTAAGTCCTTAAGATCAAACCAACTCGTGTCCAAATAGAAAATTCACCTCAACCTAAATTGTCACGAATTGCTCCAATTTCAAACCAGAAACGATCTATTCCTCTATTAGATCCTAACCACGTGCATAATATGAACTACATCTCCCTAGATCAAGAGGAATTTTGAAGTTTACTAACCTGATGTAGATTCACTAACAGAAGTAGCTAGAGCACGAATCAAGCTTCAAAACTCTCCAGAATCATTCAAGGATGCAAGAGAAAGATGTTGTAAGCTTCAATTTGATCTGAAATGGCTTGGAACTCAAAACACGATTTCACTTGCTCCTCTTGAAAACTCAACTGCAACTTCAGCTTTCTGGCACGAAAATGGTTCCAAAATTGATCTGAAATCAATCTAATGAATATATAGAATGTTTCCATGGGCTTTTGAACTCAATTTGAGGCCCAATCCAGCCAATTGCATTTTCTGATTTTCCTTCACATGTGCAATGTACCAGTCACGAATTGGCCATGGAAATGGTTCTAGAAACTTCCCTTTCAATTGCGCATTGCCTTGTGAGTGTATTCAGACCAAAAGGAGTGCTTGAAATGCCTTGGTAAAGAATTTGGATGTGTAACTTGCATTTGAAGCAACCATATGATAACTTGTAAATCTTGACCTAAACTCAAAATTATCCTAATGTCAAAGTGCTTAGAATCCAATTTCCATTCAAAAAATATAGCTACTTGCCATGTTTTGGTCCTTTAGCTCAAAAAATCAATTTTCCCTCCTTAATCCATTTGAAAATCTTCCTTATTCAAACCATTTCAAACCAATTCTTGCCATGAGCCCAATAAATCCATCATGACCTCTTGGCTAGCCTAAAAACCCCATTTTGAACAACTTTCATGTTGAACAAAAATCCATTTGATAAGTGCAAGTTGGAGATTTTGACCTATGATTGAAAATGGCCTATAATCTCACTTTCCTAAAATACCCCTGACTTGTAAACCTCATAACTTGAGTTCTACAAATCATATGGAAGACTTCTAGTACAATTTATAAAGCTAAGATCATTAGGAACAACTTTCATGTTGTCCAAAAGTTCAGGTGAAACTTCCTTCTAGGTCAAAAATAGCTTTGAAGTCAGATGATTTTCACAGACAAATTTCAGAGACATCTGAGGACTTGTAACTTGTCTGGACCATAACTTGAGTTCTATAAATCCTCTTTAGGACTTCTAGTACTCAAATTAAAGGTATTGAGATGCTATACAAATTTCATGTTGGCCAAAGATCCTTTTGAAACTTGTATCTTGACTTAGGTGGTCTTGAAGTTAGGCACTAAACAGGGAATTTTGCACTGAAACCCTAATTTGGCAACTTCCCACACTCTTGATTCTTCTTGATTTGATCTTGGAACAACACCACAAATGTCTCATCATATCATTTCATGAACTCTATGACCTAAAATTAGGCATTGATACTCTTCAATTGCACAGTTGACCTAGAATTGATCCAGATGAAACCTTAATTGCTTGCATTTCAACTGTGGCCCTTGCATTTGACACAATGACTTGATAGAGCTCTCCCATGGCCCCCCAGGAATTCTATGAGCTTCATACACATCCTCCTTTCACATTCAACACTTCACAACCCTCTGATGGTCTTCAAATGATCCTCAAGTTAGGAGAAGATTCACACCTAAACATCTAAACCCTTAGGCACTCAAACCACCTTCTGATGACTTTGACAACTTCTCAATCTTGAATGAGACCTCTTGCTAGGCTTCTCTTGATAAGAATCACACTTGATCCCCTGCTATATGAATGATACCATGATATGCAAATGATATAAATATGCAAATGTTAATGCAATGAAACATAAACCAGGTAAGAAAAGGTTGAGCAAATTTTGGGGTACAACACCAGCCCTGCTAAAAACTTGCTTTTGTGAAAGGGATGCTGACCCAGATTTCAAATCATGAGTTATCTTCACCTGGATTCACCCCAACCAACAAGGAATGACCTCCGTGGAAAATCCAAGCTGTCTCATTTCGAAGGAATATCTATTTTGGTCAAAAGTGATAGAATTGATGATGTTCTATACTCACTCCCACGACATTAATTTGGAACCAGAGGAACTCTTGTCTAGAGGAGAGTTGAAATTTTCTATGGTAAAGGCCGAACGGGAAAATGCAGAACTTCGGAAGTTGCTTCGTCAAAGCCAGAGGAGGACAAGGCTACAGGAGGGAGAAGGGTCATCTTGTTAGAGGATCCTTAGCTTTTATTTTGTTAAACCCCAGGATTATGGGAATATATGATCTTTCATTTTGTAAAATGTTGTAAAAGTTTCATTTGTTAATGAAAACTTTATGTTGAAAAACTCTTTTTATTAATGAGAATTTGGTTAAGCTTTCATTTGTTAATGATAAGCATCACGCTGTTACGTGTTGATCCATTAATTTTGTTCGTAAGCAAACTTTTTGGTTTTCCTTGAATGTGGGGTCTGCATTAGCATCTGCATCCTGCACTTCATTTTGCATTTCATTAGTCCTCCGGTTCATCCTGGGTTCTGTTACTATCAGAATTACGTTGAATACCCATCGGTATAACACAAGAGCCAACGCTCAGAAGAGAATGGAAGATCATGACCTATGAATTGATCAGATCAACAATGATGTCGAAGGGTTATGTGATGACGTTAGCTAAATCATGGAATTCCTTCAGGTAATCAAGGAAAAGATGGACACACAACCTACAGTAGTGTGTGAAATCAACACAACGACATCAAATCCTCCTCCATTAGTAACTTTAGCAATGAAACATCCTTTTGGCATTCCCAGGGATTTCATGCCTCTATTCAGTGATGCTCAACAGATCAATCATCAGCCGTACTCTAATCCACAGGGTGTTCCATTAATGACGGATTTCCAAAATCCAATTTACACTCAGGCCGGTGGTCAGACACAGGTTCGACCAGTCTTAAACAATCATCAACAGATATTCGACGTACCCGATGGGTCTGAGACTGAAGATGAGAAACATGAAAAACTACGAGTTAAAATGGACATAATGTCCAGAAGAATGAGAGCCATAGAAGGAAACAATGTCTTTGGGTCTGATGCCAAGGACATGTGTTTGGTATCAGGATTGGTATTTCCTCCCAAGTTCGTAATGCCCGCGTTTGAAAAGTACGAAGGGGCAACCTACCTAAAAGTTCACCTGATCATGTATTGTCGATGTATGGCCTGCATATTGAGACTGAAGATGAGAAACATGAAAAACTACGAGTTAAAATGGACATAATGTCCAGAAGAATGAGAGCCATAGAAGGAAACAATGTCTTTGGGTCTGATGCCAAGGACATGTGTTTGGTATCAGGATTGGTATTTCCTCCCAAGTTCGTAATG
The DNA here is from genome assembly GCA_963859935.3 of Lathyrus sativus. NCBI lineage: Eukaryota > Viridiplantae > Streptophyta > Magnoliopsida > Fabales > Fabaceae > Lathyrus > Lathyrus sativus. The sequence continues at coordinate 187,830,120 of OZ012738.1, read as the reverse complement.
CCCGCGTTTGAAAAGTACGAAGGGGCAACCTACCTAAAAGTTCACCTGATCATGTATTGTCGATGTATGGCCCGCATATTGAGAATGACAAATTGTTGATACACTGCTTTCAAGACAGTCTTAAGGGTGCCTCTACTAAATGGTACTTAAGTCTGGATCAGTCTAAAATCCACTACATCCAAGATTTGTCTGATGCATTCATTCAACAGCATAAATACAACAGGGATTTAGCGCCAGACTGTCTTCAACTTCTCAACATGACGCAGAAGAGTTCAGAATCCTTTAAAGAGTATCAACAGAGATGGCGCGAGACCGCCACCTAAGTGGAACCTCCCCTAACGGAAAAAGAGTTGGTTGATTGGTTCGTGGATACCGTCAAAACAGAATTCTATGAAAGAATGATTAGCAGTATCACGACCAACTTTCTTAATATTGTGGTTGTCGGTGTAAAGGTAGAGACTAGTTTGAAAAATGGAAAAAGGACGAGTTCGGCTAGCACTAGCACAATCAAAAGCCACCGGGCAACTTCCACAAGAAAAAGGAAGGAGAGACTAATGCTATAATGTACGAAGAGAGGGTTCAGAACAGAAGAAACCGCCTACAAAATCAACAATTACCTCGTCTACAACCTGAGTGAAATTATCAGCAACAACAATATGTGGCTACAATCACGCTGGTGTTTCAACCTCAGCCAAATACACAAAATTTTTAGAAACAGGTACCCAACGCCTATCAACAAAATCACAATCAACAAGCACGACAACAACAAAGAGCACCGACTCCGAGGCCTGATTTCCAGAATAGAAGCCCAAGGATTCAGCCTATCCCCATGAGTTACACTGATTTGTACGCTCTAATGGTGCAGCAAGGCCTGACTCAGACCAAGAAGTTGGGTCTCCCTCCAACTTCATTACCTCATTACTATAACCCGAACACATGATGTGCATTCCATGAAAATGTTGCGGGGCACGACCTCGAAGGTTGCATAGCACTCCAACACATTGTGCAAGAATTGATTGAAAAGAAGATCCTCTCCTTTGAGGACAACCAACCTAACGTGGAAAACTGCCCTTTGCCGAACCATGGTGGTATCCATGCTGTAGAGGAAGATTTTGACGTAAGATTAATTTCTAAGGTGTCTGAAGTCAAAACTCCATTGGTCGAGTTGCATAGAAAATTGATAAAGGCGAGTCTGATCAAAGGTTCCCATGAAAGCTGCAGTGATTATCATCGTAATCCGCAGGGTTGTAACCTAGTGTAGAGGGATATTCAGTCAATGGTCAATGGAGGTTTGCTATAAATATATGGAAAGAAGAAAAAAGAGGATGTCTCGGCGATTGTGCCAATATTCAATTTTCTAAAGAAATTTGAAAAGAGGCCAATATTCAATACTTTGAGTAGCAAGTATGCTTCTACTGCTGCTGTTAGGCCTGTGTTCCATAACAACCCTGCGCCAACCGCAGACCAGTCAAAACCAAGGTTTGATCCAAGGAGGGGATCGGGCCTTAATCCAAAAGCTGTATCTTAGAAATATGACTACTCGAGGTACAACATGAAAGCCGGAAGAAAGTAGGAGGACGTTGCAAACATTGTCGGGGCAAGCAAAATGACCTGCAGCGGTCGTATATATCAACCCAAAGCAAATTTCACTATTCCTCAAGTAGCTGCCACCGCTCCCAAGGCAACCACTACCACTCCTAAGGAAAATTTTCCTAAGGAAACCATCTCCAAAGAACCTGTTATTGAATAAACGAAAGGGAAAGAAGTCCCAAAAGAGGATGAGGAAGAATTTATGAGAATAATTCGCCAGAGCGATTACCGGGTAGTGGACCAGTTCAACCATACACCATCCAAAATCTCGATTATGTCATTACTGCTAAGTTCTCTCGCTCATCGACAAGCTCTGTTGAAGATACTAACACAAGCCCATGTAAAGAAAGACATCACTATGGGGAAATTTGACTCCGTTGTGGCTAACATCACACCCTGGAATACGCTGAGCTTCGACAATAATGACTTGACCATTGAGGGTCGCAAGCACAATCGCGCCTTGCACGTATCTGTTAAGTGTGAAGAAGAGACACTCGCCAGAGTACTTGTTGACACTGGGTCAACCCTCAATGTAATACCTAAAAGAACATTAGCCAAGTTGGCATGCAAAGGAACTAAGATGAGAGCCACATCTTTAACTGTGAAGGCTTTCGATGGGTCGAGGAGAACCGTAATAGGAGAGGGTTGATTTGCTGATCATGGTGGGACCCCAGGTCTTTGAAATCACCTTCCAGGTAATGGACATAAATCCGACATATAATTGTCAGCTGGGAAGGCTATGGATACATGCAGCAGGTGCTGTCACATCCACATTACATCAAAAGATGAAGTTCACTACTAAGGATCAGTTGGTCGTAGTGCACGACGAAGGGGATCTGATGGTGAGAAATATATCCTCCTTCTGATACATAGCTGATGAAGATGCATTAGAAACAGCTTTTCAAGCATTAGAAATTGCACATGTTGTGTTGATTGAGGACGCTATTGTTACACGCGGTCCATCTTTCGTCTCTGCCCAGAGTATTAAAAATTCCATGAAGGAAGGTTTTCTGCAAGGTTAGGGAGAGGTAATCCAGGTCAACGCTCGAGCGAAAAACAATTGACAAGGGTTGGGTTACAAACCAACTGTATATGAAGAATCAGAAGTCAATGGAAAGCGCTTGAAGACCCTGAAAGAGATCTTCGTAAGTGGCGGTATTCTAGTAAACGCTATCGAAGAAGACGTTGAAGTGAGCTGCATTGACGATCTGGTACTCCGAGATGAAGCCATTATGTGCAATTGGGAGGCCGTTGAAATTTCCGTCATGTTACCACTCTTTGAGTAATTTGTTTGTTTTGCTTGTTAGCATGTTTCTCTATTTTAAATCCATGGCCATTCCTGGGCTAGTGGATCATTTTGTATGGGCCACACTTTTGCAATTAAAAAGATAAATCAATGAATGAGTGTTTTGTTAAACCTCCATTTTGTTGTTCATTGTGTTTTATTGTTTTCACTTTTTTTTTAAAAAGGAAAAATGGAAATCTTTTTTGAAAACCTAAAAAGAATTCATCATCTGCATCTCTTTATGTGTGTTTTCTCATTTTAAGCCCGTTAACACATGCAAAGGACCTCCATCACCCGCTAAATCCGATGATCATCCAGTTCTTTCTGACTTTGGTTCACCGGTATTCCAAGTTGAAGACGAGATTGATGAGGATTCTTAAATTTCTGAAGAACTGATGAAAATGACCGAGTACGAGGATGCTTATCTTAAACCTTACAAAGAACAGATCGACATTATCAACTTGGGCTCTGAAGAAGTAAAAAGAGAGGTCAAGATTAGGGCATCGCTTGGGGCAGAGGTTATAGACAGATTCGTAATGCTTCTCAAAGAGTATACATATGTGTTTGCTTGGTCCTACCATTGTAGTTCACAAGCTTCCTCTTAAACCTAAATGTCCTCCGGTTAAGCAGAAACTTTGAAGATACAGACCTGACATGGCTCTCAAAATCAGAGATAAGGTTAAAAAGCAGATTGATGCAGGGTTCCTAGAAGTTTCTAAATACCCTAAGTGGGTGGCCAACATTGTACCTGTATCTAAAAAGGATGGTAAATTCAGAATGTGTGTAGATTACAGGGATCTTAACAAAGCCAGTCTGAAGGAAGATTTCCCTCTACCGCATATCGATACTTTGGTAGATAATACAACCAACTTTGCAGTATTTTCATTCTTGGATGGGTTCTCCGGCTATAACCAGATAAAAATGGACCTAGCTAATATGGAAAAGACAACCTTCATCACACCCTAGGGCACTTATTGTTATAAGGTTATGCCTTTTGGTTTGAAAAATGATGGGGCCATATATTAACGAGCCATTGTGGTATTATTTCATGACATGATGCACCAATAAATTGAGGTTTACGTTGATGATATGATTGCCAAGTCCCAGAGTGTAGAAGATCACCTTGATCATATGTTGAACTTATTTAAAAGACTCAGGAAGTATCAACTGAGACTAAATCTTGCCAAATGTACCTTCGGAGTCAGATCTGGAAAACTACTCGGTTTCATTGTTAGTCAACATGGAATCAAAGTGGATCCCGACAAGGTACGAGCCATCCAGGAAATGCCTGCACCATAAACTGAGAAACAAATCAGAGGTTTCCTTGGTAGACTGAAATATATCTCCAAGTTCATCTCCAACTTGACTCCTACTTGCACGCCAATATTTAAGTTGTTACGAAAAGATCAAGCGGTTGTGTGGAACGAGAATTTCCAGTCAGCATTTGAAAAGATCAAAGGATACCTCCAAGAGCCTCCAATATTGATCCCTCCTGTGCTTGTAAGACCTCTCTTCATGTACATGATTGTGCTCGAAGAATCAATGGGTTGTGTCTTGAGCCAAACAGATGAATTATAGAAGAAAGAGCATGTAATTTATTACTTGAGCAAGAAGTTCACTAATTCTGAAAGTCGTTATTCTCCATTGGAAAAAGCTTGTTGCGCACTGGTTTGGGCGACCAAGCGTCTGAGAGAATACATGATTTGTCACACTACTCTGTTGATATCCAAAATGGATCTAATAAAGTATGTATTCAAGAAACCTGCTCAGCATGAAGACTTGCAAGATAGCACATGCTCTTGTCAGAGTATGACATCCAATATGTTGCACAGAAGTCGATAAAAGGAAGCTTCTTGTCAGACTACCTTGCTGATTAACCTGTTGAAGATTATCAGCCGCTCAAATTCGACTTCCCCAATGAAGATGTCATGTTTCTTTACAAAGCTAAAGAAGAACTTGATCTTGAAGAGGGTCATGAACCTAGTTCATGTTGGAAAATGATGTTCAACGGTGCATCCAAAAAAAGAGGTCATGGTGTTGGTGCTATTCTAGAAAATCCTACTGGCGGGTACACTGTTGTTACTGCAAGATTGTGCTTCAAATGCACGAACAACGCAGCTAAGTATGAAGCCTGCATCTTAGGTCTTGAAGTTTCCATTTGTTGCACCCCAAAATTTGACCAACCGTTTCTCGCAATTTGGCTTATGTTTCGATTCATTTTGCATTTGCATCTGCATACCACATATTGTGTATTTTTCAGCCGGATTGATCTTATTGGGATTACAACCCTTTGCTCGCGTTTCAGGCGATTCAAATAATTTCGAATACGGAGATTTATTTTGGAAAATGGTGCTCTTCCCAGTGTTTTCAGTCTGTGCTGTTATTTTTTAGGATATTTCGGTGTCCGTATTTTTACCGATTCTTCCGTTGCGTTCTCTAGATTTTATCTCCTAATTTTCAGCATAGAAATTAGAAATTAGATTTTAATTAGGTTTTCAGATTTAATTTTCTTTTTAGAATATTTTAGTTTTCTAGAATATTAATAGTTTTAATAGATTTTTAGGTTTATTTGTTCTATTTTAGATATTAGAGTTTTATTAATTTTTTTAGATTTAATTAGGATTTATTAATCTAGATTGAATTTGGTTAGAATTCTTTTAGTTTTTAATTAGGATATTATTGGTTATTAATTAGGTTTTACAGTTTTAATTTAATTAGTAACCAGATTTTCTAATTAGGATTTTAGTGGATTTTAGTTTCATTAATTGGCAGCACTAATAAGAGCTCACGTTAATCATCATTAGGTTGTTTTAATTAATTGATTTTTAGTTAGTTTTAATCTCATCTTTAACTCATTAATTTCAGTCATTAACTGTCCACTAATTCAGCTTTTAATCAATTGAGTCATTAATTGGAGTCCAATAGGTCAATATTTTGGGCCAGGTGTCCACTCTTCGGGCCCACTCTCATCAGTCAGTGCCACTTGTTGCTATATAAGAGCCTGCACAGTACTCTCTCTCTTCTCTCGGTTGACACATCACCCATCTCACCCCACAAACTCGCCACGTCTCCCTCTCCCTCCTACATGCTGCCACCTCACACCACATGCATGCAAACACCTCGCCCATCTCGCCGGAGAAATCAAATGGCGGCGCAAACCACCGTAACCATCGCCAGAAAATGCATGGAGTTGCCGGAATCTTCATAGATCTTCAACCGCGTTCATCATTTTACCAGAAAGATTCATGAACATTCTTCGTGTTCATCAACCACCTTCATCCGTTCACCATAGTTTTTCCAGAAACTTCATCACAACCTTCAAGAATTCATCTAGAGATTCATCAATCCTTTATCGATATTCGTCAATCTGCAAGATCGCCAGCATGTTCATCATGTACATCCACCGCAACTTCTTTTCTCCGGATCTACGAACGCATCTCACCGCGAGCAAGCAATGACCCTTCATCTTCAAACTTTCATGCACTTTCCAGAAGCTTCCAAGATTCATCATGTTCATCAATCTCTCCAGCCAACTCCAGATCTACAATCTACAATCCATTGCCACGAACAAACTGTCGCTTGCTCTTCATCATCTGCATATGATCCTAGATCTTCGTCTATACCTTCAATAATTTTTCCAGACCTTCAAACGTTCATCCGCTTCTAGATTTGCGTTCATCATCTTCGTACCACCTTCTTCAATATGTTTTCCATACCTTCAAACATTCATCCGCTTCTAGATCTTGAAGAACTCATAACCGTTTTCCAGGTAAACACTCCAACATTCATCTTCTTTGTGACGATTCTCAAGATTTGAACACGAGACTTTCAAGCGATTCCAAATCGGAAATGCCAAACAACATGCAAACTTCCGTGGATCTTCTTCGCAAACGCCAAACATCCATATGAAGACTCGTCACTAACGGATCTACAACCAACACGAATCTTCATCACCAACCTTCGAACAATCCGTAGATCTACTTCAACATGTAAGATTTGAAAGTCTTCATAGGGCTTCGTGGAACTGCAACGAAAATCAACACAAGTTCGACCTGGGTGTCAAGTTTTGCGTGTTGGATATTAAGTTTTACATGTTCGTATTGTTTGATTTGAGAGAAAGAGTTGAGACAAAAAGAAGGAGAATGGATGACGGTAGATTATAGTCGGCGGTGGTTCGAGTTGACGGCGGTAAATGCAGGAGGAATAGAGAAGCTAGGGTTTGTTTCAGAGTGAAGTGAGGGAGATGATGAGTCTGTGAGACTCCTGAGCTGGGTTAGTGGGCCTCAGCCCAATTCTTTCGTTTTGGGCTTATACCCCCGTTTTCCTTATTTTCCCCCCTGTTGCTATTAGTTTTTCTTTCTTTTTCAGGCTGTACACCCCTGGTCTGCTGCACCCTACCCTGTTGTATTTTTATTTTCGCAAATGCATTTGCATCATGTGTTGTATTTTTGTATGTAGATACTTTAGTTTTTTAGGAAATTATATTATTTTCTCAGAATATTATATGCAATTTCTTTCATATTTCCTTTTAGAAGCTAATTTTTCTATTAGGAGTTTATTTCTTTTAAAAGTTGAATTCTTGTTTCCATTTTTTATTAGATTTTTTCTCGTCATTTTTATTTTGTAGGTCGATGACGAGACTTCCGTAAACCGTTATTATTCGACTTGTTGATGGATAATGTAAGATCCGAGCCATTCTTTCTCTCCTCATTTTATTTTCCTTCTGACTTTATTTGGACTTTTTCTGTGGTAGTCTATGTGACATGATTCAATTGGAGAATGATTCGTAATATCATTTCTCTATATTGTCTTTGACACGGATATCAATACGCTACCTCTTTGAGTTTGGCTTCATTTATAAGTCATATTATGACAGTTTAGTGTTACATTGGTTCTGATTCGAAACGTCTTCGTCAAGGACCAAAAGAGGAGAAGATTGGAATGGAGCTTGCGCACAGTGTCAAGGGCCAACGGAACCGCTCCGTTCGATGACATCTTTCTTATTCAAGTCTTTATGCAATCGTCGAGTGTTGTGAGCTATAGCGTTAGATACGTAGGAAATGGTGATTGAGAGGATACCTCTCAATTGCTTAGAATGTTTAGTATACGTCCTTAGGACGATATGCGACACATTCGCTCCTACGCCTTAGGTTCTTGCGTGTGTGTCCCGAGTTTTTTCCCGTTTGGGTGTGTTAGGCATGCTTCCTCTTTGTTCTCGCCCTCGTACGATCAAAACCTTTTCTCTCGCATCCTGGCTATTGAGATTTCCCTTTTGCTCTCGCATCCCAACGATTGAGACCTCCCCTTTTCTCTCGCATCCTGGCGATTAAGATCTCTTCTCTTGCCCCCATGCAATCGAGACAGTCTTTCCATAGTTTGCTGAACTACGGCTGCTCTGATTTCTCGTACCAGATGAGAATATGTAGGCATAGGATGTGATATCCTAGCGAGCACACTAACAACTAACTTCTCTTTTCTCTCGCTTCCGTGTGATCGAGAATTTCCCGCTAACGATTAATATCCTTTCTCTTGCCCTAGCGCAATCGAGACCAGACCGTAGTTCTAGTGCCCGTAGGTTCCTGTATCTTTAAACCAATGACATACTATGTCCGTTCTACCATAAAAAGGTAACGCCTAAGTCTCCAATTGTCGAGTAGCATACACCTAACTGCTAGAATGTGTGCGCTAGTATCGTCAACCTTTTCTCTCACCCCCGTGTGATCGAGAACACCCGTTTGTCCCGTAGTGAGCTTGAACTACGTTTTGCTCTGATTTCTCATACTAGACGAGAATACGTAGGCACAAGATGTGATGTCTTGGCGAGCAATCCCTCCCCCCCGGTAGTTTCCCAAACTACGTTGACTCTGACTTTCCCATTGCACGAGGGAATACGTAGGCATAGAGCGCGATGCTCTATTGAGTATATTCTTTCCGTTTAGATTTAGAAGTCATAGTTATATTGTTTTTCACCCATAGACTAGACAACCAAGCGTGGATCCCGTCGAGTACAACGGACGTGAGGGGTGCTAATACCTTCCTCTTGCGTAACCGACTCCCGAACGATTTGGTTGCGATGACCGATCTTATCCTTTCGCTAGATTTGTCCTGATCGTTTCCTTTCCCTCCTTTGGGATAAATAACGATAGGTGGCAACTCTTTTCTCTTTGCCGACACCTTTTTTTGCAGTAGCAACAACTGACGACTCTATTGGGGACTCCAACGCCCTATGCGAGTCAATCCTAGCGCTTGTTTGCTTGTCTTTGGGTGTTTATAGTGTGTGTTGTATTTTGTATATTGTTGTATTTACATTTTCTGCACTATATTATTTTCTGTTGTTGTTGGGTGGTTGTTCCTTTGAGAGATAAGTCAAAACCCAGGCTTGAGTACAAACCTAGAATTAGTAGTGGAGATTAGTGAGGGACTTGATTGCTTAGCAGGTACAGTTTCCCATAAAATTCACGCTCAGACGAGATTCTCATTGATGACTTCTCCTCTGGCCCTTAGGGCTCGACGGGATGTTGGATATGAGGGTTGTCGACTCTGGGAACTGATCATTTGTGATTCAACTAAGTTAGGCCTCTTCAAGAGATTATAATGCCAAACTAAAAATGGTGAACGTATCATTATTTCTCGAAAGTCTGTGACGCTGATGAACGCATAAGATGTCGAACCTTTGCCGGATTAGGTCCATACCTGTGAGTGGGAGGGTTTTTGCAGGAAACTTAACTTCCAGCCAACCCGGTATTTTGGTTTCTCTCTTCAGAGCGAACTTATCCAGTCAGCAGCGCAGTAGTATTCAGAGCTTTTGGGGGTTGTGATCGCGTGTTTATTACATCTTGCATTGCATTTCATGTGCATCTCATTTTTGCATGTCCATCCTCAGTCGGAACAGAGAACTTACTCGTCTTTTGTCCAACCCGCAGTTGATTTCCCGACATTTGCATTGGACTTAAACTAGCTTTTGGAAGGATCATGAACTCAGGAGGGCAGACTCGGGTTGTTACGAGGGCCGAGTTTGAATTGATGAAGAATCATCTAGATCAACTCGTGAAAGCCATGACAGCTATGACAAGAGGAGAGGTCGATATTCAGAGGACTCCAGTAACCAATGTTGCTCAAGCTCAGCCTGTGCAGATCCCCGTCAGAGATAAAGATTCATCTTCTCTCCACGACACAGATTATTAGAATTTCATTTTCTCTGTCCCAGATTCTCAAAAGGTTGTTCCAAAGATTAATGCTGAGAACCCACAGACTGTTGAATTTGTGAAAAAATGTCAGATGTTGGAGGAAAAGCTTGATGTCATGATGAGTCAGAATACTCTTAATCTGAATGCTGCGAGCATGTGTTTGGTGCCCGACCTTGTAATTCCTCCGAAGTTTAAAATGCCGAATTTTGAGAAGTACAAAGGGGATAGTTGTCCAAAGTAGCATTTGGTAATGTTCTACAGGAAAATGACTTCACATGTCCACAATGATCAGCTTATGATTCATTGTTTTCAGGACAGTCTGAGTAGAGCATTGTTGAATTGGTATATGCAGTTGAAGAGTGATTGCATCAGATCATGGTCAGATTTAGCCAATGCCTTCGTGAAGCAGTACAACTACAATCTTGACATGGCTCCCAACCGCACGCAGTTGCAAGAATTATCTCAGGCGGACAATGAATCCTTCAGAGGATATGTGCAGAGATGGAGAGAATTAGTTGCTCGTGTTCAACCCCCACTTCTGGACAGAGAGTTGGTTGACATATTCTTGGGTACTTTGAAAGGCCATTACTTTGACAAGATGATCAGTGGTAGAATGTCGAACTTTGCTAACTTAATGATAACGGGGGAACATGTTGAGAACGAACTCAAGAACGAAAAGATTTGAGACGTCCCCTTTATCTCAGTTGATGAAAACGAATTAGTTGTCAGTTTGCAAGAAGAATGGGAGAAAGGAAGTGATGCTATCCCAGAACATGATGCACCTCAGGTTCAGTTTTCAGACACTTCGAGTATTTAGAGTTAGCAACTTGTTGGGTCTGTGTGTCAGATATTTGTTCCCCTTCAGAGGCAACTACCATACCGTCAGCAGTCGCGTCAGCATGTCCGACGGAGACCAAGGAAGGCACAGAGGCATTTTACTCAGTTACCGGTATCATACAGTTAGTTGTTTTCGGATTTGATCAAGGGTGGATTAATAGTGCCAAAGAAGATTAATTCAGAGATTCCTCCGTATCCGCTAGGTTTCGAGGTCAACGCCCGTTGTGAGTACCATGTTGGGGCACAAAGGCATTCAATTGAAGACTTTAAGGTGCTTAGAAGCCAGGTTCAAACTCTACTGGAAACAAGATCTCAATCACGCCTCAGGGTATTCAGATCAACTACCTTCCTTCATCCAGCTAGGTGGGTGTATCAGTTCATGTTATGGAAGAGTTCACCGACAGCAGATTTTCAAAGGAGTATCAGACTGAATTCGACGAGCAATTCTGAAGATGGCTGGCTCAGCAGCAAATCAAGTTTGAAAAGCCTGGTTCCCAGAAGCCGGCAATCTGTGTTTTATCATGTCATTTCTTTGCATTTGTATTTTCTTTTTTGTTAAAGCGCAAATTGCATTTGTAAAACTTGTATTGTTTGCAATTGATAATGATAATGAAATGAATATGCATGTTTTGATTTAATCCATTCGTGTTCACTCAATGTTTTAACTGATGTCAAGCGCTTGTTTAAGCGGAATCCGAGGGAGGATGACGAAATCATAAGACGCGCAAGCTTCCGAATGTATGCTTTTGAATAAAACCTGCTGATGATATACAGGAATTGTTTCAAATTCCTAAACGCCGGAGATATAAGAAAGATAATCCCTTGTCAACCCCTCTGAGCCTAGTAGTAGGAGTTTCTTTTTGAAAACAAAAAAAACCCTCAATCATAACCCAGGGCAGAGTAGGTGTTAGCTAATTTGACCGAGCGTCCAAATTGCAAAAGGAGTGTTTCCGTTCGAGGATAAATCACACCTATATAGGTCGTACCTAAAAAACCGCAATGGTTATTCATCGTCGACCAAGGAGTGAAACAGTCACAATCCCTTTAACAAGTCAGACCAGCCGGTGTCACACGATTTGTTCAAAAACAAAAGAGAAAGAAAAAAAGGAAAAAGAAGAAGCCCGCTAAGTCGAATCTTGAAAACAAACGACTTAGGCAAAAATGAGGGCATCCCGCTGGACTTCAAAATCAGAAGAAACTCAAAAGATCCAGTCCAGGAAAAAGTTAGGGAAAAAGCAGAAAAGCGAAAAGGATTACAAAGAAAAATCCTCAAACAAGAACAAGTCGTGTGACTCCAAGCACCAAAGACGGAAAGCGAGTGACTGTCACTCCAAAAACTTGTGGTTTCCTGAACCATCAATCCTGTCATTCAACCTTTGAAAGGTGAGCGCCAGTATCAAATTAGTTGAATATAGGATTGGAGAACATCATGGAGAATGGGTGGGTTAAAATTTTTTTGAGCCTTTATCCTTTCTTTCTTAACCGTGAACCTGACCACGTTACAACCTGTAAAAAGTCCTAAATGAAGCAGGTTTGTTTCAAAAGCATACTTCGGTAAAGATCGCATCGAAACTGACTCCCAAAAGGATTCCTCTTACAACGTTGTATTAATGTTGACATTCTGATAAATGATTCGTTCATTATATGTCACAAAATATTTCCAGTGAACAGGCTTGGATTTCAGAACTGTCATATGCATTGCATTTAATATATCTTTTATGCAGAACAATTTGTTTTACTTGCGAGTAGGCGCTTGATAGTAGGAAAGTTTCCACAGTAGAAAGTTTGATCAAGATGGAATGCAGAATGCCTGAATATTCTGCCGAACCGGGGCAAGCTATATCAAACGATCATATCATGGGATTCATCCATCCAGAGGTCAGTTAATCTGAAGCATTCAGGTCGAGATTCGGTAAATCTCTCGCAGCCAAGGGTACTACTCCATAGATCATTCCGATCAGGGGCAAAGTCGTTGCAAGACTGGGGCAGGCCACCCTAAGAGCACAAAATCTATCCTCAACCAGAAGGCAGTTAATTTTAAGCACCTCTTCCGAGGTTCATGGTGTTGAGGCAATTCTTACCCGACCATCAGGGTACAAAGACTTCAGATTCCCTGTCGAGGAAGATTTTCTACAGATATCCCCAGGCTGGGGCAAAATTGGAAACAAAGGAACAGTTCCTCTCTATATTTTCAAAGCTATTCAAACGAGTTCGATCAACTTTCAAGTTCAAGACGAATGTCGGGAAGTCATGTTACTATTCCTTGACCATTCAACCAAAAACCCTTGAATTCAGACAGGATATTTTCCAACGTCAGTCGTACCTGACCCTTCACGGATAGCCTAAAGCCCAATCCATATTGGCGCATTATTTCAAAATCCAATTCCCAGTGGTATGCAGGAATACTTTGTTTGTTTTCTCCAACAAAAGTCCAGTCATACTTGGCACGTCCGGGTATCCCCGAGTGGAGTCGGCTTCACCTCTTCGACATTTATTTTGCCGTAGTGGTTCTTTTGCATCCAGCTTTCCCCGGCAGCCCGAGCCTGCATTTGCATCTTTGCATATAGTTATCATATTTGCATCATCTTTGCATTGCATCCTCAAATGCGTAGCATTTCCATTTCGTATGGAGCATTACGCCATAGAAAAAATTCAAGCATGTGCATGCGAAGCATAAGCCAGATTTTTGTCAGCTTTCTGTGGAAACTTGAATCACTCTTCATTCAATACAGGGGCATTTATCCATCAGCTTTGTTCAGACAGCTCATTGGTTTACTCGGGTTCCAGATCATACGTTAGTTATGCTTTGTCCATCAGCCCTCTGATGACGACAGATTTTCTTTCCGTCAGTTCCTATTGACAATGTGTCTCTCTGAGCAGATTTTCTTTTCGCCAATTCTTATTGACGATGTGTTACCCCAGCAGGTTTTCTCTTCGTTTATCCTTAGACGATGTGAGCTTCAGATATGGTTTTCTCTCCGTCTATCCTTAGACGATGCGAGATTTGGATATGGTTTTCTTACCGTCTATCAGTAGACGACGTGAGTTTCGGATATGGTTTTTCTCTCCGTCTATCCTTAGACGGTGTGAGGTTTGGACAAGGTTTTCTTTCTGTTTATTAGAAGAGATGATATTTTAAGAGGGTTTCTTGTTGTCAATTCCTATTGACGACGCAACTCTTTGAAGAATGTTTGGATTTCCTTGTTGTCAGTTCCTGTTGACAATATGGCTCTTTGAAGATGGTTTTCTTTTTGTCGATTCCTATTGACGATGTGGCCCTTTGAAGATATTTTTCTTTCCATCAATTCTTATGGACGAAAGAATTCTGAAATTTGCTGAGTGGTTATGAAGTTCATTGACGTGATCTATGGGTTGGATTTTTCTTACCGTCGATTCCTATTGATGATGTGTTTCTTCGGACAAATTTCTTTCTGTCTATCCTTAGACAATGGAACATTGGGTATCATTTCTTTCTGTCTATCCTTAGACGATGTGAACGTTTTGCTGTCTTTCTGTCTATCCTTGGACGATGTGAGTATTGGTTGTTCTTTCTGTCTATCCTTAGACGATGTGAATGTTTTGGTGTCTTTCCGTCTATCCTTAGACGATGTGAGTATTGGTTGTTCTTTCTGTCTATCCTTAGACGATATGAACGTTTTGGTGTCTTTCCGTCTACTTTTAGACGATGTGAGTATGATCTTTCTTTCCGTCTATCTCTAGACGAGGTGATTGTGAGTATTGGGTATTTTTTTCTGTCTATCCTTAGACAATGTGAACTTGCAGTGGTGCCTTTCCATCTATCTTTAGACGATGTGAGTATGATGATTTTCTTCCTGTCTATCCTTAGACGATGTGAATGTTGTGGTGTCTTTCTGTCTTCCTTTAGACGATGTGAGTATGATTTTCTTCTTGTCTACTATTATATGATGTAAATTTATCAACTGCGTGTTGATCCGGCCTTTGGGTTCGATGCCTGTGGCGTTACGCAAATGACTGGCGGTGAAGTCAGGTGTTCTTTATCAGATGATCAGTCAACTTGTTTCTGTTGCAACTGTATTCAGTTTTTCGGAGATTCTTTTACCCCTAATCAGAGGTGCAGTTTATTTCAGCGGTTGGCAAATTTCCGGGTTTCTTTGGTATTCAACCATCTTTTACCTTTGAATGTTTGAAAGTCGTTTGCTTCTCAACCCTTCAGGTCCAAGCCGTTTGAATAGGGACAGCTGTTGCACCCCAAAATTTAACCAATCGTTTCCGGCAATTTGGCTTATGTTTCGATTCGTTTTGCATTTGCATCTGCATACCACATACTGTGCATTGTTCAGCTGGATTGATCTTATCGAGATTACAGCCCTTTTGCTCGCGTTTCAGGCGATTCAAATCATTTCAAATACAGAGATTTATTTTGGGAAGTGGTGCTCTTCCCATTGTTTTCAGTCTGTACTGTTATTTTTGAGGATATTTCGGTGTCTGTATTTTTACCGGTTGTTCCGTTGCGTTCTCTAGATTTTATCTCCTAATTTTCAGCATAGAAATTAGATATTAGATTTTAAATAGGTTTTCAGATTTAATTTTCTTTTTAGAATATTTTAGTTTCCTAGAATATTAATAGTTTTAATAGATTTTTAGGTTTATTTGTTCTATTTTAGATATTAGAGTTTTATTAATTTTTTTAGATTTAATTAGGATTTATTAATCTAGATTGAATTTGGTTAGAATTCTTTTAGTTTTTAATTAGGATATTATTGGTTATTAATTAGGTTTTACAGTTTTAGTTTAATTAGTAATCAGATTTTCTAATTAGGATTTTAATGGATTTTAGTTTCATTAATTGGCAGCGTTAATAAGAGCTCACATTAATCATCATTAGGTTGTTTTAACTAATTAATTTTTAGTTAGTTTTAATCTCAGCTTTAACTCATTAATTTCAGTCATTAATTGTCCACTAATTCAACTTTTAATCAATTGAGTAATTAATTTGAGTCCAATAGGTCATTATTTTGGGCCAGGTGTCCACTCTTTGGGCCCACTCTCATCAGCCAGTGCCACTTGTCGCTACATAAGAGCCTGCACAGTACTCTCTCTCTTCATCGTGTTCATCAATTACTCCAGCCAACTCTAGATCTACAATCTACAATCCATTGCCACGAACAAACTGTCGCTTACTCTTCATCATCTGCATATGATCCTAGATCTTCGTCCATACCTTCAATAATTATTCCAGACCTTCAAACGTTCATCCGCTTCCAGATCTGCGTTCATCATCTTCGTACCACCTTCTTCAATAACTTTTCCAGACCTTCAAACGTTCATCCGCTTCTAGATCTTCTAGAACTCATAACCGTTGTCCAGGTAAACACTCCAACATTTATCTTCTTTGTGACGATTCTCAAGATCCGAACGCGAGACCTTCAAGCGATTCCAAATCGGAAACGCCAAACAACATGCAAACTTCTGTGGATCTTCTTCGCAAACGCAAAACATCCATATGAAGACTCGTCACTAACGGATCTACAACCAACACGAATCTTTCTCACCAACTTTCGAACAATCTGTAGATCTACTTCAACATGCAAGATTTGAAAGTCTTCATAGAGCTTCACAGAACTGCAGCAACAATCAACACAAGTTCGACCTGGGTGTCAGGTTTTGTGTGTTGTATATTAAGTTTTACAGATTCGTATTGTTTGATTTAAGAGAAAGAGTTGAGAGGAAAAGAAGGAGAATGGAGGACGGTAGATTGTAGTCGGCGGTGGTTCGAGTTGACGGTGGTAAATGCAGGAGGAAGAGAGAAGCTAGGGTTTGTTTCAGAGTGAAGTGAGGGAGATGATGAGTCCATGAGACTCCTGGGCTGGGTTAGTGGGCCTCAGCCCAATTCTTTCGTTTTAGGCTTATACCTTCCTTTTCCTTATTTCCCCCCTGTTGCTGTTAGTTTTTCTTTCTTTGTAAGGTCTATGGGCTTAGGGCCCAACTATATTTTTCAGGCTGTACACCCCTGGGCTGTTGCACCCTCCCCTGTTGTATTTTTATTTTCGCAAATGCATTTGCATCATGTATTGTATTTTTGTATGTAGATACTTTAGTTTTTTAGGAAATTATATTATTTTCTTAGAATATTATATGCAATTTCTTTCATATTTCCTTTTAGAAGCTAATTTTTCTATTAGGAGTTTATTTCTTTTAAAAGTTGATTTCTTGTTTCCATTTGTTCTTGGATTTTTTCTCATCATTTTTGTTTTGTAGGTCGATGACGAAACTTCCGTAAACCATTATTAATCGACTTGTTGATGGATAATGTAGGATCCGAGACCACTTTTTCTCTCCTCATTTTCTTTTCCATCTGACTTTATTTGGACTTTTTTCTGTGCTGGTCCTGTGACATGATTCAATTGGAGAATGATTCGTAATATCATATCTCTATCTTGTCTTTGACACGGATATCAATACGCTACCTCTTTGAGTTTGGCTTCATTTATAAGTCAAATTATGACGGTTTAGTGTTAAATTAGTTCTGATTCGAAACATCTTCATCAAGGACCAAAAGATGAGAAGATTGGAATGGAACTTGCGCACAGTGTCAAGGGCCAACGGAACCGCTCCGTTCGATAACATCTTTCTTATTCAACTCTTTATGCAACCGTCGAGTGTTGTGAGCTGTAGCGTTAGATACGTAGGAAATGGTGATTGAGGGGCTACCTCTCAATTGCTTAGAATGTTTAGTATACGTCCTTAGTACGATATGTGACACATTCGCTCCTACGCCTTAGGTTCTTGCGTGTGTGTCCCGAGTTCCTTCCCGTTTGGGCGTGTTAGGCCTGCTTCCTCTTTGTTCTCGCCCTCGTGCGATCGAAACTTTTTCTCTCGCATCCTGGCGATTGAGACTTCCCTTTTGCTCTCGCATCCCAGCGATTGAGACCTCCCCTTTTCTCTCGCATCCTGGTAATTGAGATCTCTTATCTTGCCCCCGTGCAATCGAGACAGTCTTTCGGTAGTTAGATGAACTACAACTGCTCTAATTTCTCGTACCAGATGAGAATATGTAGGCATAGGATGCGATATCCTAGCGAGCACACTAACAACTAACTTCTCTTTTCTCTCGCTTCCGTGCAATCGAGAATTTCCCGCTAACGACTAATATCCTTTCTCTTGCCCTAGCGCAATCGATACCAGACCGTAGTTCTAGTGCTCATAGGTTCCCGTATCTTTAAACCAATGGAATACTACGTTCGTTCTACCGCAAACAGGTAATTCCTAAGTCGCCAATGGTTGAGCAGCATACACCTAACTGCTATAATGCGTGCGCTAGTATCGTCAACCTTTTCTCTCACCCCGTGTGATCGAGAACACCCGTTTGTCCCGTAGTGAGCCTGAACTACGTTTTGCTCTGATTTCTCATACTAGATGAGAATACGTAGCCATAAGACGCGATGTATTGGCGAGCAATCCCCCCAGTAGTTTCTCGAACTACGTTGACTCTGACTTTCCCATTGCACGAGGGAATACGTAGGCATAGAGCGCGATGCTCTATCGAGTCAGTTCTTTCCGTTTAGATTTAGAAGTCCTAGTTAGATTGTTTTTCACCCATAGACTAGACAACCAAGCGTGGATCCCGTCGAGTACAACGGACGTGAGGGGTGCTAATACCTTCCCCTTGCGTAACCGACCTCCGAACCCGAGATTTGGTTGCGATGACCGATCTTATCCCTTTTCGTTAGGATTGTCCTGATCGTTTCCTTTCCCTCCTTTGGGATAAATAACGGTAGGTGGCGACTCTTCTGTCTTTGCTGACACCTTTTTTCGCAGTAGCGACACATTGACCTTCGCATTAAGATTCAGGAAGTAATTGGCAACTCTACCTTGGTTATTTATCAGCTCAAGGGAGAATGGGAGACCCGAGACGAAAAACTGGTTCCTTACAAAGACTACATTTTAGAGATGATTGAGTATTTTGACGAGATCACTTTTAGACATGTCCTGTGGTCTGAAAATCATATTGATGATGCTTTAGCCATGCTAGCGTCAATGTGGAAGGTTCAGTTTATCAACGAAGCTCCCTTGATTAGCATTGAAATAAAGATTGTGCCAACATACGTCATGATGGCTGAAGAAAAATTCTGATGGAAAACCATGGTCTATGACATGAAAAACTACCTTCAGAATCAAGAGTATCTGGTTGGTGCCTCTAAAATTGATAAGACTGTTGTGCGAAGATTGTCATCTAAGTTCTTCATTAGCAATAATGTTATGTATAAAAGAAATCAAGACATGGTCTTACTCAGATGTGTTGATAAAAGAGAAGCAGACATGCTGATGATAGATATTCATGAAGGTGCCTTCGGTACTCATGCAAGCGGCCATGCCATGGCAAAGAAGATCTTGATGGCTGGTTATTACTGGTTGACTTTGGATACTGATTGTATCCTATTTGCCTAAAAATGTCATAAATTCCAGATTTACGCGGACAAGGTGCATCGTGAACCCAAAGCATCTAACAGTCACCGGTTCATCCTCGTCACTATCGACTATTTCACCAAACGGGTAGAAGTTGCCTCCTACGTGAATGTAATAAAACAAGTGGTTTTCCGGTTCTTCAAAAAGGAGATTATTTGTCGTTACAGAATTCCTAACCAGATCATTACATATAATGGGACAAATCTGAACAACAACAAAAATGAAGGAGCTCTGTGACAATTTCAAAACTAAACATCACAACTCTTCTCCTTACTGGCCTAAGATGAATGGTGTTGTTGAAGCTGCAAACAAAAATATTAAAAGATTATGCAGAAGATGGTAGTGACTTACAATGATTAGCATGAAATGCCACTATTCGCTTTGCATGGATATAGAACATTTGTTCGCACATCAACATGGGGAAACCCTTTCTGCCTGGTCTACGGGATGGATGCAGTATTACCTATTGAGGTTGGGATACCTTCGTTAAGGGTCTTAATGGAAGCCAAGCTCAAAGAAGCTGAATGGGTGAAAGAAAGGTTTGATACTCTTAATCTCATTGACGACAAAAGGATGACGGCAATGTGCCACAGTCAGCTCTACCAAAAGAGAATGAAGAGAGCCTTCGACAAAAGAGTCCAGGTCAAAGAATATAAAGAGGGTGAGTTGGTACTCAGAAAGATTCTGTCAGTACATCGAGACATGCGCGGAAAGTGGATGCCCAACTACGACGACCCATTTGTTGTGAAGACGGTCTTTTCTGGAGGCTCTCTGATCCTTACAACGATGGATGGTGAACAACTCCCTCATCTCGTGAACTCATATGCAGTAAGTAAATATTATGCCTAAAAAACCTGCTAAGTTCAAACCTGGAAAGAAAACTTAGGCAAAAAGGGCGCATCCTGGTGGATCATAACCTATTAAGGAGATCTAGGAAAAAATTAGGGATAAAACAAAAGAAAAGAAAAGCTCGCTAAGTTGAAAACCTGGAAAGGCGGCTTAGGAAAAAATGAGGAACAAAGGCATTTCACTACATCAGGAGTTATCACTGCTGCAGAAGATCGTCAAAAAGGCTCACTTTTCACTACTCTCGTCAGAGGCAGCATTCCAGACCGACTCTTAGCTAGTTAGGACTGGATGATCGTTGGATTTTTCTAAATTTTTACCTATATTTCCATTGTTTTCTTCAAATTGTAATTGTTCCATGGGACTTTGCCTTTCGCAAGTTTCCATCTTTGAATAAAATCAAATTTGGACCAATATTTGTTTATGCTCTATTATGTTATTTTTTTTTTTGTTATGCAAAATATCACTTATTCGTTAATAATGATTTTTGAAAGCAAAAGTTTTTGAAACAACAAAATTTGTTTTGAAGAAAGTGAATTAACAAGCAAGACGTAACTTTAATTGCAACATGACGGTGTAAATTTAGAATCCTCTCATGAGGACGGAATGGTTGAAACCTTGATACCATCATTTCAACAATATGAGATTCTATAGAGATTTCTTTCCCCACGCCACCATGCTACAAAGTGTTGATATCTCTGGATAGTTATTTTGTCAGCTGTATTGAAGTTGTGACCTCTCTTCGGCATGTTTGTAAGAACAAAGGATTAAGACCATTCTCCAGCGTCGAGATTCAGTGTGATTCTTTTTGACTCCGGCGTAATAAATCATTATCTATCTTTCGTTGCTTTCCCCTGCGAGTCGTTCGACATTGCATCAGCATCATACTTTTAGCATATGCGCTTTTCAGCATACCTCTTGTTTTGGTCTGTTCTGGCTGTAGCCTTTGTGATCCAGTTAGAGGGTTTTTCTTTGTCAAGAATCGTCAGGTGTTCCTTCCCCAGTGGTTACTGGATATTGTCTTGAGATCCTTTGGTCATTACCAAACTCCTTTGATTCATATCTATTGTCACAGACTTACCCTTTGGGTGCTACCTTAACTTTGTCAAGTTATCCAGTTTAGGTATTATTGTGACAATTACTTATACCCCCGAAAAGTCCAGTAGTTACTGACATTGTTTAAATCCAATGGTTATTGGTATCATTGTTTGGTTATCATCATATCCTCTTAGAAGTCTAGTTGTTACTAGAAATCCCTTGAAACCCAATAATGTTTTGACCGGTGTTGTTTAAAGTCCAATTGATATTGGCATCTCCTTTTGATGGTTATCCCCCATTTGAAGTCCAATAATGTTTTGAGTGGCGTTCTGTGTGAAAAATCTAATTGTTACTGGTGTTGTGGATTAGGGTTGTCGCCTTATCCCTAGTAAGTCTAGTAATGTCTTGATTGCCGTTGTTTAAAGTCCAACTGTTATTGGCATCTCGGTTTTGGTCGTTACCATATCCTTTTAAAAGACAAGTGGTTATTTGCAATATTCACCCAGTGAATCTTGGGATGTTTGGTTGTTACCAACACTCCAGTGCACCTTAGGATGTTTTGTTTGTCACCTACACCTCCAGTTGTTTCTTGAAGATTCCATTCGAACTCTTGCCTATAAGGAAATCCTCTATTTTTGTTTTAATCCCCAGGGAAGGTTTTATTTCTCTTTGGATTCCCCCAGGAAGTCTAGTCTTTACTAGCTCCCTGTTGATTTTTCTTGTCTAGTCATCACCAGATTCCCATGTGAAGTCTAGTTGTGACTAGTAATAGATCGATCGTTGACCCCTATCTGATACTGCTAATTGGTAGTTACCAAACTTTATTCATTACTAATGTTGCAGCTTATCCTTAAGATTTGGTTTTCACCATATCCTCTTGAAAATCCAGTAGTTACTGGCATTGTTTAAAATCCAATTCTTATTGGTATTGCCGTTTTGGATCGTCACCAATCCTCAAGAAAGTCCAGTGGTCACTGGAATTGTTTAAAGCCCAATTGCTATTAGTATTGTTGATTTGGTTGTCACCATATTTATTGGAAAGACCAGTAGTTACTGGCGTTGTTTAAAATCCAATTGTTACTGGTATTGTCGTTTTAGTCGTCACCAATCCTCAAGAAAGTCCAGTGGTTACTGACATTGTTTAAAGTCCAATTATAATTGGAAAATTTCATCCAACTCTGTTGTGTTTCTTTGATTTTGGTTGTCACCGACATCTCCCAATGAAGTCTAGTCGTTACTATCATTCCTCAGGAAGTCCAATAGTCACTAGCATTGTTTAAAGCCCAATTATTATTGGTATGGCTTATTTGGTTGTCACCATATTTATTGGAAAGACCGGTAATGTTTTGACTAGCATCGTTTAAAGTCTGATTGTTGCTAGTACCTCGATTTTGGTCATTACCATATCCTTTGAAGGCCCAATGGTTACCAGCATCCCAGTGAACCCCTAGATATCCCCAACAAGTATTGGAGGTCTAGTGGTCACTAGCATTCTCAGTGGGTCTGGTCTTGTTTCTAGTCATTTCCTGAATATCCCGTTTGAACTCTTCGTTGCAAGGAAGATCCCCATTGATTTGTTCCCCAATAGGGACCGTGTCTCTGGTCTTTTGAATCCCAGTTGGAGTCCAAGTCTGTTGACTTTTATTCCCCTGTGTGTTTTCCTAACCTTATTTCCTTTGATGAATCTTCCATCCGGATATACATTTCCCCCGTGTTGGTTTGTCTTCCCCGTTGGTGTTTTTGTTCACTGTCCCCTGTGTGGAGGATCCCCGTAAAGTTCCATCATTAGTCATGTATAAACTATTGTTTAGTTTGCTTTAGGTCTCTTCCCAGTGTGTCTGTGTTCCTAGTGAGTGGTTACTCATTGTTTTGTTCTTCTTCTGTTCTTTTGCTCTAGTGTCAGCATTTTTCTTTCACTCAAGCATCATAAGCATCATTCTTAGAACTCATTGCATGATCATCATTTGTCCTTTTGCATACCATCGTATCTAAGGGACAAAATTTTCGGTTTGCTATATATAAATACCTTTTACCATGATTCCATCGAGACCGTTATCTCTCATTGCCATCTAGTAAAAGATATTTAAATAGGGGCAACTGTCATACCCTAATTTTTTACCACTAGATTACATTATCATTCTAGGTGAATCAAGCATGTGTTATCTAACCCTAACTGGCGCTACTGCGAAAATCGGCGCCGGCTGACAGAAGAGTCGCCACCGTGCGTTATTTATCCCTCAGAGCGGGAAAGGAAACGCTCGAAGTAAACCTCGCAAAAAACGGGGAAAAGGTATGGTCATCGCAACCATAGCCTGGGTTCGGGAGTCGGTTACGCAAGGGGAAGGTATTAGCACCCCTCACGTCTGTCGTACTCGACGGGATCCACGCTTGCTTGGTTGTCTACTGGATGCAAAACAATCTATCTACGGCTGCTAAATCTAAACGGAAGGGAATTGACTCGATAGAGCGTCGCACTCTATGCCTACGTATTCTCAAGAGAGAAAGTCAGAGTCAACGTAGTTCGGGACTACGGGGAAAATTGGCTCGCCAAGACCTCGCGTCTTGTGCCTACGTACTTCCACTGGATGGAAGATCAGAGCTTTACGTAGTTCAGACTAACTACGGCTAGACAAAACATTCTCACACAGCAGTGAGAAAAACAACTGGCTTCACAGGGTCGGGAACCTATGGCACAACTATGGCTTGGTCTCAAATGCACTTGGGCAAGAGAGAAAAAGGGTAACAATTAATCGTCAGCGGGAAAGTCTCGATCGCACAGCAGCGAGAGAACAACAAAGTCAGTCGTTAGTGTGCTCGCTAGGATATCGCATCCTATGCCTACATATCTTCGTCTGGTACGAAGAATCAGAGCAGCTGTAGTTCGGCTACTATCGGGACCACAGCTCAAATCTCGTTTTATTAATCTCTGAAAAATGATTACAATGAGTTGAATACTGAAAAGATAAATCTCCTAGGAAGTACTATCCTATTCTATCCTGAAAAATCGAATGAAAATAGCCCCCTAACAAATGGGCTTCTAAGCTATCCTAAAAGTCGTAAAATAAAGTCTATGAAAATATACTCTAAAAGAAAATGCACTTAAAAATATTAAATCGACACTTTAATATTTTTTCTTTTTTTCTTCCTTTCTTTTCAACATATTTTTTTCTTCATATTTTCTTTCTCACATTTTCTTCTATTTTTCCAAATATATTTCTTTTCATTTCTTTTTTCTATTTTTCAAATATATTTTCTTTTCATTTTTTTTTCTATATTTTCAAATATATTTTCTTTTCATTTCTTTTTTCTATTTTTCAAATGCTCCTTCTTTTTCTTTTTCATATGAATTACCATATACAAAAAAACATAAAAGAAAGAAAAATGAGGGGAGGGGGGTACCCGGCCCAGCTGGGGGATTACAGAAAATAAAAAAACTGAGGGCCCAGCCCAATAAAGGTTTCAGAAAAAAACAATAGGGGGGGTGGTATGAACGAACTGGGGGTGTTGAGACACACTGGGCTTAGCCCAGAATTCGTCCAAAAAACATGAGGGGGGTGTTGACCAAAAATTGATTGGGCCTGAGGCCCAAGACCCAACCTGATCTCTTCCTCCTTTCACCCAAAAAGAACCCTGGCTCCTTTCTCTCCTGCTTCCGCCGTCAACCGACCACACCCTGAACTCTCTTCTTCTCCGCTTGGTTCAACTCACCACAAACCCTCTACCATAAACGTCCTTTTAATCTTCCCCAAATGACACGCCATTGAAAAGGATGAAGATGGAGGCGAGAAGCTTATCTGGAAACGTCTTGCTCGTATTCATGGATGAAGGTTTCATGGTAGAAGTTGTTGAACGGGTTCTTGGATTTGTTCGCTGATGAAGATCGTTGCGTGTTCTGGAGATTGGAAGAAGGCGAAGTTCTTGAATTTCTGGTGATGCTCGTTTGATGAAGATCTTGGAGTTCATGGAGCGTTCTTCGTTGATGAGCGTTCTTGAAGGAGTTTCTGGGAATCTGATCTTGATGATGAGGATCCATCGGGGAAGAAGAGGGTTTGTGTTGTTCTTCTGGGAAATCTTTGATGATTGATGTTTGGAGGGCGTTCTTGAAGGATGAACGTGATGACGATGCTGAAGCTGATAAGTGATGAACACGGTGATGGAGGATGAACACCGGTGGTGGTTAGTTGAAGAAGGTTAATCGGTGAAGATGAACAGATTGAAGGCTGAATCTGGTAATTTCGGGGTTTTCTCTGGGTTTTCTGGGTTGAGAGTGATGTAGCTTGATCGGAGATGGAGGTTCATGGTGGCCGCCGGGAGGAGGAAGATGATGACTAGGGGAAGGTGATGAACATGATGACTGGAGGTCTGGGTTTGTGGTGATTTTCTGGGTTTTGTGTTTTCCGGCGACGGCGCGGTGGCCGCCGGCCATGCAGGCCGGCCGGTGTGGTGAACGGTGAGGGCCTCAGGCGAGGGCAGGTGGAGAGGTTGTGGTGACTCCACGTGGGGAGATAGTGGGGTGGTGAGCTGCATGGCTGCCACCTGGCCTGCGCGTGGCAGTGAGATGAACGGAGGGCGAACGCGTGGCGGGCTGTGATGAAGGAATGTGGGCCATCTCCATGGCCAACACGTGTGCTGCTAGCTCTTATAACACTGGGATTCGCTGGAAGCTTCAGAAGATTCTGGAAGGCGCTGGAGAAAGCTGGGAAATTCTGGATTATTGCTGAATTTTGATGGACTGAAATGGACTGAATTGATTCTGGACAAAAATGCATTGGGCTCAATAAACTGAAAAGGGCCCAAACGAAAATCATAAAAAGACTTCAAAAAAAAACTGAGTTAACCCAATTACTAAACTAACCCTAATTAACTAAACTAAACTTAATTAATCTAATATGAAAACTAATCTAATTAATTTCTATAAATCCTAATTAATTCTAAAAACTCTACTAATATACTTCTAATAAAATTCTCTAATATCTACTAATCTTTTATTAAACTCTAATTAACTATAAAAGAAAAAAACAAAACTATATTCATTTATATCTAAAACAATTAATCCCTATTATTTATTATACTAAATCCTAAAAACTATTAAAGCTATTTGAAAAACTATTAAAAAATTATATTAATATTCTAGAAAATCCTATATTATCCTATTTAAAAAGATAAAATCTATTTAAATTCTAAAAAGAGAAAATGCTATTTAAAAATATCTAAAATGATTAAAAAATCCATTTAAAAGAATTAAAACTATTAAAAAATCCTATTAACCCTAAAAATGATTAAAACCTATTTAAAGAGAATTAAAAAAATCCTATTAAATTCTACAAATGATTAAAAAGCTAATTAAACCTAAAAAATGCCAATAAAATCCAGAAAAATCACCATAATTCCCAGAGGGACAAAATGAGCACCGAACGACACAAAAATAATCGGTAAAAATAAACGGGCACCGAAATAACCCAAAAATCAATTCTACTGATTAAAACTGATAAAAAACACCTGAATACGAGACGAGAGCTGTGATCCCTGATAAAATCAATAAAAATGAAAAATGCACTGTATGCAATATGCAGATGCGAATGCGGTTATGCGTCGAAACATCGAGCCAAATGCGAGACCCGGTTGGTCAAATTTTGGGGTGCAACAGCTGCCCCTATTCAAGCGGCTTCGACCTGAATGGGTGAAGAGCGCTCAGCCTTCAAACATTCAAGGTAGATGACGGTTGAATACAAATGGAACCCTGAAATTTGCCAACCGCAAGAATATACTGCAAAACTGCTTGAGAAATAGCTTCCAATAAACTGAAGTTTGGTTGTCACGGCAGCAACTGATCAATTTTCTGATAAATTTTCTTCTCCTTTTCAACACCTGTGTAACGCCACAAGTATTGAAATAATGCTTCGGAAAAGCAAATGACTTGATTCCCATCTCTCTCAGGGGATCAAATCTGGTCAACTCACAGTTCACTGCGAACTTGACGAAGGCGGCAGCTTCAGAAAAGCTTGATATATGTCAATCTCCGTTGTTGTTGTTGTTTTTCCCGATGCTGATGTAACAACCAAATATGAAGAATCACTCCGCTGGGGGAGAGAAGCTTAACCACACAACTCTGCAGGTGAACAAATTCGAAATCCAATAGGTAACCACTCTGGTCTATGTTTCGACATGCGTATGCTTGATAACGATGCAATGTCCTATATGACATGTAAATGCTATGCGTTCTGTTTGAAAATGCGAGGCCCAGACGGCATGAAATGTTATATGTTTGGTAGATGCAATGACTATATATGCAAATGCTAATGCAGGCTCGAGCTGCCAGAGAACACCAGGTCTGAAACCACTTGGCAAAATAAATGCCGAAGATAACGTCAACTCTACTGGGATGACCTGAAGTCACAGAACCATCTCAGCAAAATAAATGCTGGAAACGGGAAATCAAATCCACTGAGGATAACTGTTCTGCTGGAGAAATGAAAAGGCAACCCTGCTTGGTAACTTCACTGGGGAAAGAAACAACTCCGCTCGGGGATGCTC
>OZ012738.1:187747271-187801855 GCA_963859935.3 Lathyrus sativus | reverse complement strand
ACAGCCTTCATAGTTTTCAATACAGCCAGGGAACACCCCACCCTTCAACATCCTGTTCTTAACAACACTCAAAGGAGTCTTCAGCTCTTCAACATTGCTTACCAGATTCAAACTCTCTCCCTCCACAATAGCGTTTACCCCAGCCGCTCCATGGTTAGGCATAGGATTTTGCACAACATTGGGTGCATCATTCGTAAAATTGATCTCCTTGCTATCTATAAGGTCCTGAACCTTATGCTTGAAGGATTTGCAATTGTCTATGTGATGGCCGGGAGCACCTAAGTGAAAGTCACATCTGGAATTTGCATCATACCCTAGGGGAGGTGCGCCAGTCAGGGGTGCCAGCATTCTCTTCTAAACTAACTGCAGTTGTATCAAATGTTGTAACAATTGTGAGTATGGCATTGGTGGCGTATCAAAATTTCTATTCATCGCCCTCCTACGATCTTGGAACTTCCGCGGAGCGTAATTTTGCTGCTGTTGTTGTTGTACTGCCGGAATAGCAACGCTCGCAATCTGAGGTTGTTGTTAGTGATATTGATTTATGTTTCTGTTTCTGTTGTTACCTATGTATCCTGAGACCACATTCGTCTCCCCTTCTCTTTTCTTGTTACCAAAATTCTTTCTGCCTCCTCGAGACGAGGAGCCTTCTCCCGCTTGGATCTTTCCCAACTTAATCCCATTTTCAACTCGTTCTCCTATAATGATTAAGTCTGAAAAGCTACCAGACATATTGCCTACCAATTTCTCGTAGTACACGCCAGGCAGTGTAGCTATAAACAAATCAATAAGTTCCCTCTCCACCATAGAAGGTTGAACCCTTGCAGCAAGTTCGTGCCACCTTTAGGCGTACTCCTTAAATCCTTCATTATTTCGTTGCGACAAATTCTGCAACTGCACACGATTAGGCGCTAGATCACTATTATATTGATAGTGTCTGACGAAAGCCTCTGCCAAATCCCTGCAGTTTGTAATGTTGACCGGCTCCAAACCCATATACCATTCCAAGGACGGACCAGACAGGCTATCCTTAAAGAAATGCATCAGCAACTTCTCGTCATCAGAGTATGCGAACATTTTTCTGTAATACGAACAAAGATGCACCCTGGGACAGGTCGTCCCCTTGTATTTGTCAAAGTCTAGGAATTTGAACTTTGGTGGGATCCTTAAACCTGGGATCAGCCCCAAGTTTGACATGTCCAGACCAAGGGAGTTCTAGTTTTCAAGGTTCCTCATCTTCTCTTCTATCAGTCTAAACCTCCTGTCTGCGTCCGGCTGCAGTCTTGCTCTCATATCTCCCATGGAGAAAATATCATCTTGCTCGTCCTCCTCCCATTGATGACCAGCATCTCCATGTACAGCACATGTTGGTGCTGGAATATGGACTCCAGTCTTATTACCTCCGCCTGGAGGAATAACAACTATTGGAATGGTAGTGGCATGAGGAGTGCCATTGTCAACTGTTGGAGGAACATCAACAGTCCCTCCATGTAGAACCCCACTTCCGTCAACCCTAGTAATCAGAGGTTGCACGAGTTTTCTTAGTTATTCTTGACCGTTGGCGACTCCTTGCATCAATTCCATAAATTGCACCATACGGTCACGGAATTCCTGCAGCTCAAGTTGAATTTGATCAATGGCTTTTTGCTGATTCCCCCTTGTTGAGTAGCGGTGGATGGTGCGGTCTTCAATCCTAAAATAGTGCTGAGAAAACCATAAAAAGGAATAAGGGCAACGGAACCAGAACACCTGCAATGCAATATGAAAAAATGATGCAAAATGCAGACATGTAAATATGGTTCAGGGAAATCTTCCCCTTGATTCTAGTTCCACGAGAGCAAAATGAGAATGAAGAGCCAACAGATGGAGCCTCTCTCATAAATAAAATGAGACACAGAGTATCAACACACAGTACACCACCAAGAAGAACACAACTGAGTCAACACGACCTCATCCAAAGAATCCTGGTGATGGTCGGAGTACAAAACAACAAAATACAAAAGAGAAAATGCATCAAGTGCGAAAGTGAGTCTGAAACTCCTCCAATAACTCCTTTGTATCAGGGTGATCAGGCCTAGAAATCAATCCATGGATAAGCAACTCCCTCCTACTGATGGTAGCTTGTAAACCTTGAGCATAATCCTCCTAGGCGCCTTCCCCAAATGCATCCTTAAGTTTAGGCCTCTCCAGATCTACTCTCAACTTATATTCCTCCAATGTTGCAAGAGCTTCGCGTAACTTGTGGTCGCTTTCGTATCGCCGAGAAGATTCGCCTGGATCTACCTCATCTTTTACACGGAGTGGAGTCTTCAACTTGATAATCTGTTGATGAAGTCCGTCTTCTCTTTCTTTGTTGTTGGTCAGGATAACATTCCATTGAGCGTTGAACTTTGATATCTCTAAATGTGATCTTTCTAGCTCCTTCTTTTTATCTTTGAGAATATCACTGGCGCTTTTCAAGTCTCGACATACTCGCTCTTGGGCGCGAATCTCTTCTGTCAACTCTCTACCTATCTTGTTCACTATTTCTATCTGCTTCTTGGATAAGTGGGTGGCCTGATTCTTTTCCCTTCTAATCTGATTCATTTTCTCTTCCAACTCTTTGTTCGCCTTGCGTAGTTCTTCCTTTTTAGCCCACAGTTGATTGTATTTCTAGATGCCAACTGTCGTTGGTTCTTCAACTACCAAGGGGTACAAAGGTTCTCTGATTGGAAAGGGTAGCAACAGTCTCTCAACTCTCTCTTGGATCTATTCCATGTATGGTCCATAGGCTCTACAATCACTCTTTCCCAAAGAAGATTTTCCTTCACGGTGAATTTTACCCCAAGCCTTTTCCAATCTGATTAAGGTCTCAGCATCAATTGAACCGGTGAAATACAGAGATTCCTGTATTTCTTCTTCCTTCGGAGGTTCTCTCAGAGCGTAACCAAATTGTCTGACTGTGAGAGAAGGGTTATAATTAATACCCCCTTTTCTTCCAATCAAAGGAACATTGGGGAAACTACCACATTTGTAGACAAACTCCACGCCCAAAAGGTCTCTGTTGAACTAAGGATCATAGAACTGAAGCAAAGTATGAAGACCTCCTAACTCAAACAATGAAGCTTTGTAACATAACTCAGAATTTTCCCATAGTCTTTCTTAAAATCCTCCATCACACTGTGATCAGCTGTAGAGATCAAACTGAGCAAGGACCCTATATCTGGTGTTGGAAACTTGTACACTACTGTTCTCTTCAAGATGGGCTTCATGCTGATAGTGGATTAGATTACTAGAATCAAGGAGAAAATGTGCACCTGAAACACAAATACATGTCAATGTTAAAATGCAAATGAGTATGCCAATGCAACAAGGGATCAAGATTGATGTGCTACTGACTGAGATAAACCAGCACTTTGCTTTGGCGACAAAATACCGGAACACCAAAGTATAGGAACCTCATAACATCAGAGATCAAAGGTTCGCACTGATAAGGAATCCGGGTAGGTTGGAGGTCAAGTCTCCTGCATAACCCTCCCAACTTACAAATATGAACCTATCTATGACAAGGTCTGGCATCCTATATGTAACACCCTCTTTCTATACCCCTAATTAATCAATTAAAATCATATAAGCAATTAATAAAAGTTTCATCAGAGTATAAATTAAAACATGGTATAAAAGAGGCGCATCACATTATCATCGAAACGAAATATAAATAATACCTGCTCACAAAGATATGTAACAAAAGGGGTAAATCTCAACTAAAAACAAAGCATAGCGCTTAAAACCCACATATCAATATTTAGAATAAAGCGGAAACATCTAAACATTAAAATCATTTCATTAACATAAGCATCATAAACATCATTCAGATTAATTCAATTCATCAGTTGAGTTTACAAAACATTCAGCAACAGATACATACACAGATGTATCACAAAAGAATCAAAACAATTCCTAACTACCTAGTGTTACATATCAGAGCCATCTAACCAAAAGAAATGAAGACTCGCTTCACAAAAGACCTCCAGCATCCTACTCTGCAATGCCTCATAGAGCATTATAAAACAGCAGAAGGGTGAGAAACGTTATCATAACAAACAATGCATAAAATTATATATATCATAAAACACAATTATAACATACTCGCAATTCACATTTCTCACCACAACTTGTTACAATACATCACAATGTACAAGTACATAATCAATCACATTCACCAATTCATGCTTCACACTTTATAGCATTTCACTTAAACATTTACAATTATGTTCATTTCACCAAAACATCATATAAAGATGATAATGCAACTCATAGAGACCGACTCACGACTCTATGCAGATGCAAATGCGGTACCGACTCGTTCAGCAGGTTTAATTGAAGAACCAAAATGGAACCATCGCTCGTTACCGAAGTAACTCCCCGTCGGGCCTACGATGTTCACCCATCGCTCACACCCCACATAAGCACACGATGTTTCAGGATTGCTCACACCCCACACGGGCACAAAATCCGGTTGCTCACACCCCACAAGGGCACACAACTGTTCTGCAGATTCTCCACGGAATCAAAAATAAACCATCGCTCATACCCCACAAGGGCACACGATCATTCCTGCAAATCCTTCTAGGGATCAAAGTAACTAAACCATCGCTTACACCCTACAAGGGCACACAAGGTTTCTGCAGATCCTACGCGGGATCAGACACACAAGAATGCAATCATGATACTACACATGCAACACGACTCAATACGCTCTTAGAATCCACACATGTTTACAAACATATTCATGCATTCTTCATATTATACAAGTATATACAAATATACGCATTCACATTAATATCACCATACATTCCCATTTAACCTAAACAAATGCACGAAATTGCCAAACGGCCACATCACACAATCTAGGATTCACGCCATACGGCTACCCACAACACAATATAACTTGGCATGATCGATGCCTCGAGCAAGGAAATAATCAAAGTTAAGTCGGAAACCCGACCACAGATGGAAACATTAAAGAAAACACAACCTATCACATTCGCCACCCTGCTCGCTTAGCGATCTCCTAGCGAGTATTTGCTACTTGTTCGCCTACCGAACAAGCTCGCGAAGGCAAACAGAAGCCTCTGACTTTGTTCGCTACCTCGCTCGCTCAGCGAACCCCTAGAGAACCTTCGCTACCCCTATTTGCCACCAGCGAACACCACAACATGCATTCTGTCCATGTCTGGGACCGTTCACTACTGCTCGCTTAGCGAACGTTCGCGACCAGCTCGCCTAGCGAACGTGCTAGCGAGTGTCTGCGAACTCAAAATTTCCCCACTGTTCTTCCACTCTAAAACTCTTAGATTCACCCGATTAAGTCCCAACTCATTCCAGCACTTTAGCCTAACATCACCCGACATAAATGCGACTACTTAATCTCACTTTCGCCAATGAAAACTCAGGTTCTATCGATTAAATCCGTATTATGCCCTAGAATGAAAAATGAGTAAAACTCTCCCCAATCCAAAACAAAACCTGTTAGAACACAAATTGGTGTTTCTTATATCTCTATGTTTTGATGATAACTTTTATGGAATTTTGTAATGAGTAAATATACACTCTAAAATTTGTTCAAGTATTATTGTTTCAGGTATAAAAGTAAATACTCTTAAAAGAAGCAAAATATATAAGTACAAAGAAACTATGCAAAGCTCTGAAGCATCAGATGCAAGACTATAAGAAGATTCTTAAGCGCTGCTAGAAGGATCTGAAGCAGAAGCTACAGAATGATCTGAAGAGTTAATGAAAGAAGTATACAAAAGCTGAAAGCACTGATCTTATCAGACTCTGAAGTTCTTTTCACTACAAACTCAGAGGCTTTAATAACCAGACTCTTATCATTAATATTCACGCTCAAAGCATATACTGCTGCATACTCTGATCAAGACTCTGATCAAGATTGATACTCTGATACATTAAAGATCTGATCATCTATCTAGACTCTGAACTTGTCATTCATCTTAAGCTCTGATCATCTTAAATCATTCCATACTTTTTAAAGCTTACCACAAGTTCTGAAGTGCAGATCATGAAGACTTCATATTGAAGAAAGCTTGTTGAAGAAGCTGTAAACTTGATTAGACGTGGTGCTACTTCCAAAGTAACCAACGACTAATTTGTCCAAAGAAGTGACGTGGTGCAAATCCCAAAGCTTCTACAACCATACTTTTCTGCAGAAAGCATATCTCTGCCCATACTTTTAGTGATGAAAATTCATACAATCAAATATTATATTCAACTGCACATCACTCAAGGCATTTGAAAAAGATATAAAAGGAGAACTACTTCGACATTTTGAGGTGGCTAATTTATTACTCATCTTTTGCTCATTGCTAGATTACTTAGAAAGAAATACACGCTTGATTCATAAAAGAGAAAATCTCTCAAGATCTTACTCATTTGATCTTTCATAAAACCATATAGTTTTTGTTGTACTTAATCTTAAGTGTAAACATCACAGTTGTGATACAGCTTATTAGAAGCATTCAAACACTTGTTAGTTTACATTAAATTGTAAGAAGTTCCTTAAGAAGACTAAGGTGTGGTCATTAGTTCTTGAGAAGACTAAGACAGTTGTTCTTATTGCTTTCTATTGTAATCAGTTGATCAATAGTGGATTAAGTCCTTGCAGAGAAAGGTAAATCATCTTTGATAAGGTGGACTGGAGTAGTTGAGTTCAACGAACCAGGATAAAAATATTGAGTTCTTTTTATTGCCATATTTCTTAAAAACTCTTATTCAACCCCCCCCCCCCCTTCTAACTGTTTTTCTCACCTTCAGTTGGCATCAGAGCTCCGGTTCTGTTTGTGTTATCACTTAACCGTGACCAAAAAAGATCCAGCGAGAAAAACTCTTGATACTCTTGGTTGATACACATAATGGCTGCTGAAACTCAAACACCCAACAACAACAAATATGAAGAAAGAGTCAGCACAAAACCTCCCATGTTTGATGGAGAGAAATTTGATTATTGGAAAGATAGACTGGAAAGTTTCTTTCTAGGATTTGATGCTGATCTTTGGGACTTAGTCATTGATGGATATGTTCATCCCACTGATGGGAATGGCAAGAAAGTTGACAGAAAATCAATGACTGAGGAGCAAAAGAAGGAATTCAGAAATCACCATAAGGCTAGAACTATATTTCTAAATGCTATATCTCATACTGAGTATGAGAAAATAACCAACAGAGAAACTGCCTTTGAAGATGACTCATGAAGGGAACTCTCAAGTCAAAGAAACCAAGGCTCTGGCGCTGATCCAGAAGTATGAAGCTTTCAAGATGGAAGAATCTGAGTCTATTAAAGCAATGTTTTCCAGATTCCAGATTCTCACTGCTGGCTTAAAGGTTCTGGACAAGGGTTACTCTACAGCAGATCATGTCAAGAAAATAATCAGAAGCTTGCCAACCAGATGGAGACCCATGGTCACTGCTCTGAAGCTGGCAAAGGATCTGAACAAGATTACGCTGGAGGAACTAATCAGTTCTCTAAGGAGTCATGAGATTGAATTAGAGAAAGATGAGCCTCTAAAGAAAGGTAAGTCAATTGCGTTAAAATCTAATAAAGTTGTTAAAGCATTGCAGGTATTAGAAGAAAGCTCTGAAGAGCCTGCTTCTGAAGATGAAGAAGAACTATCCTTGTTATCCAGAAGAATCAATAAACTCTGGAAGAATAAGCAAAGGAAGTTCAAGAACTTTAGAAAATTAGATCAACACAAAGAATCTTCTAGGAACAGAAGATCTGGAGAACACTCTGGATACAGAAGATCTGGAGAATCCTCTGGACACAGACGATCTAGAAAAAGAGAGGTTGTTTGCTATGAATGCAAAGAACCTGGGCACTACAAGAGTGATTGTCCAAAGCTTCAGAAGGAGAACCCAAAAAGAAAGTCAGATCACAAAACGAAAGTTTTGATGGCTACCTGGGATGACTCAGATGCATTTGATTCGTCATCAGAGTCAGAAGAGGAATGTGCAAATGTAGTATTCATGGCTGACTTTCAGGACAGTGCTGAATCATCTGGATCAGAATCAGAATCTGATTCTGAAGAGGTATTTGTTGAACTTTCTAGACAGGAACTTGCTAAAAGTTTATCTGATATTCTTGAAAACTATAGTAAAGTTAAACTCAAATACAAAATGCTTCTAAAGCATATTGAATTTGAGAGTAACAAGTTTGAATCAGAAA
The DNA here is from genome assembly GCA_963859935.3 of Lathyrus sativus. NCBI lineage: Eukaryota > Viridiplantae > Streptophyta > Magnoliopsida > Fabales > Fabaceae > Lathyrus > Lathyrus sativus. Next base: position 187,793,634 of record OZ012738.1, on the reverse strand, counting down.
TAGCTGAACTAAAAGCTAAAAATCTTCAATTGAAAAATAATTTAGAAACTGCTCAACTAAACTCTGATTCAAAATCTGAACCATGCTCTAAAAACATTTTACAAGAGTATGACTATAGTTTCAGGAAGTTCCTAACTAAAAGCCTAGATAGAATCAAAATGGCTTCAATGATCTATGGTATTAGCAGAAACTATAGAAAAGGTGTTGGATATAAATCTTACTCTTATGAAGATTCAAATCCAAAATCTGTAGATAAACTGGATATCAAGTATCCTCCCTTGTATTCTCAGTGTACATTTGGTCACTTAAATGATATTAAACACACTAGTTCTGATCAGAACAAATCTGTGTTTAATAAATTTAAAGCTAATCAGAACAAGTCTTATGTTGAAAGACAGAAGTTCAGAAAAAGCTTTAAAGCAACTAACCAAAAAGGACCCAAGAAAATCTGGGTACCTAAGGATAAGATAATCTATGTTGCAGACATCCTTAGCAGCAAAGTCAAGACTCCAGTCATGGTACCTGGACTCTGGATGCTCACGACATATGAAGGGAAAAAGGTATATGTTCCAAAGTCTGGAGCTTAGATCTGGAGGAGATGTCAAGTTTGGAGGGAATCAGAAGGGCAAAATAATTGGCTCTGGAACCATAGGCAATGGTAAATTTCCTTCCATAACTAATGTCTTGCTTGTTGAAGGGTTAGCTCACAATCTATTGTCCATAAGTCAATTAAGTGACAATGGTTATGATATTATATTTAATCAAAAGTGTTGCAAAGCTGTTAGTCAAAAGGATGGCTCAATCCTCTTTAATGGTAAAAGGAAAAACAACATTTATAAAATTAGTCTTTCAGAACTTAAGGTTCAGAATGTTAAATGCCTTATGTCTGTTAATAAGGAGCAATGTGTCTGGCACAGAAGATTGGGTCATATTAATATGAGACGAATATCTCACATTAATAAGCTTAATCTGGTCAGAGGACTTCCTAATCTGAAGTTCAACTCAGATGCTTTTTGTGAAGCATGGCAGAAAGGAAAATTTTCAAAATCATCTTTTAAATCCAAAAATGTTGTTTCAACTTCAAAACCATTAGAGTTACTTCACATTGATCTGTTTGGACCAGTGAAAACTGCATCCATCAGAGGCAAGAAGTATGGATTAGTCATTGTTGATGACTACAGCAGATGGACATGGGTAAAATTCCTAAAACACAAGGATGAGTCACACTCTGTGTTCTTTGACTTCTGCAAACAAGTCCAAACTGAAAAAGATCTCAAAATTGTTAAAGTCAGAAGTGATCATGGTGGTGAATTTGAAAACAAACATTTTGAAAAATATTTTAATGAAAATGGCATTGCTCATGATTTCTCCTGTCCTAGAACTCCACAACAGAATGGAGTTGTAGAGAGGAAAAATAGAACTTTGCAAGAGATGGCCAGAACCATGATCAATCAGACTAACATGGCAAAACATTTTTGGGCAGAGGCAATTAACATAGCATGTTACATTCAGAACAGAGTGTCAATTAGACCTCTTCTGGAAAAGAATCCTTATGAATTGTGGAGGAATAGAAAGCCAAACATTTCTTATTTCCATCCTTTTAGATGTATTTGTTTTATACTGAACACTAAAGAGAATCTTAACAAGTTTGATTCTAAAGCACAAAAGTGTTTCATGCTTGGATATTCTTAATGCTCTAAAGGCTACAGAGTATACAATACTGAGACACAGATTGTGGAGGAATCTATACATGTTAGATTTTATGATAAGCTTGGCAATCAAAAGCCAAAGCAGATTGAAAACTCTGCAGATGGAGAAGTTATTCTCATAGAATCTGAGAAACCAGAGATAGAGAAAGCTCAAGAAGAAGCTATGCCAGATGCAACTCCATTAGCTGCTCAGATGAATAACATGAATATTTCTAAAGAACCAACAGTTAAAGGATTATCCAGAATCAAGGCTTCTCATCCAGAAGAAATGATTATTGGAAAGAAAGATGACCCTATAAGAACAAGGTCGTTTATCAGATCATCTGGAACATCACTTCTTGGGTTGGTGTCTATTATTGAACCAACATCTGTGGATGAAGCTCTGAGTGAGAATGATTGGATACTTGCAATGCAAGATGAGCTAAATCAATTTACAAGAAATGATGTGTGGGATCTGGTTCCTAGACCAAAAGGTTTCAACATTATTGGAACAAAGTGGGTATTCAGAAATAAATTAAATGAGCAAGGAGAAGTTGTAAGGAACAAGGCAAGGCTGGTAGCTCAAGGGTACAGTCAACAAGAAGGTATTGATTACACTGAAACTTATGCTCTAGGGGCAAGGTTAGAGTCTATACGCCTTCTTATTTCATTTCTTGCACAACATAACATCACTCTATATCATATGGATGTTAAGAGTGTCTTCTTAAATGGTATTATAGAAGAAGAAGTTTATGTCCATCAACCTCCTGGTTTTGAAAGTGATAAATTTCCAGATCATGTTTTCAAACTCAAAAATCTCTTTATGGTTTGAAACAAGCTCCCAGAGCTTGGTATGAAAGATTAAGTAATTTTCTTCTGGAAAAAACTTTATCAGAGGCAAAGTGGACACAACTCTTTTCTATAAAACATTTAAGAAAGATTTACTAGTTTGTCAAATTTATGTGGATGATATTATTTTTGGATCTACCAATATTATGCTGGGAAAGGAGTTTGCTTTGTCTATGCAGGCTGAATTTGAAATGAGCATGATGGGAGAACTTAGATTCTTTCTGGGAATCCAAGTAAATCAGACTCCAGAATGCACATATATTCACCAGACTAAATATGTCAAAGAGCTTCTGAAGAAATTCAATCTGAATGAAAGCAAATTGGCAAAGACTCCAACGCATCCTACAAGCACACTTGGTAAGGAAGAGGTAAGTAAGAAAGTTGATCAAAAACTTTACAGAGGTATGATTGGATCTCTCTTATATTTGACTGCTTCAAGACCTGATATTTTATTCAGTGTATGTCTGTGTGCTAGATTCCAATCAGATCCCAGAGAATCACACTTAACAGCTGTTAAGAGGATTCTAAGGTATCTGAAAGGTACTACTAATGTGGGTCTGTGTTACAGAAGATTTGATAAGTATAAATTAGTCAGATTCTGTGATGCTGACTATGCTGGAGACAGAGTAGAACGTAAAAGTACTTCTGGAAGTTGTCAATTTCTTGGAAGTCATCTGATCTCTTGGTTCAGCAAGAAGCAACCCACAATTGCACTTTCAACAACAGAGGCAGAATATATTGCTGCTACTAGTTGTAGCACCCAGATGCTCTTGATGAAAAGTCAACTAGAAGATTATCAGATCTTTGAGAGTAACATGTCTATCTTCTGTGATAATACTTCTGCTATATGCTTATCTAAAAACCCCATTTTACATTCTAAAGCTAAGCATATAGAGATTAAACATCATTTCATCAGAGACTATGTTCAGAAGGGAATTATTAATTTAAACTTTGTAGATACAGATCATCAGTGGGCTGATATCTTTACAAAACCCCTTGCTGAAGATAGATTTAAATTCATTCTGAAAAATATAAGTATGGACTTCTGTCCAGAATAAAATATTTCTCAGATGAAATTTTTTTTTAGATGATAAATGTCTAAACTCTGAAGTATTTTCTTGTTCAATTCTGTGTTTATTTATTTGTGTGTAAATCTGAACTAACAAGGCTCAGAAGATTTGAACGTTGCCTAACGTGTCATTTCTCAAAGAGTTTCAGAGGCACATGCAAGCAAACACGTGTAGCTCAGAATCTGGAAAGGTAAAGTGCACCATACGGAAGTGACATTTGAGGTATTGCTTTGAAAACCCAAAATCTCTTGATTTTCCCTCTTTTTGTCAGAATCTTAAATGGTTGATATGATTTTATTCTTTGCATTAATTGCTTGATTTGATTATGGTTCACTTCATTCAATGCTTGTGCACGCTTGAGAATGTGTGTGTTTTTGCATGCCCTAAAATTTTTTCTATAAATTCTCACAACTCTTAACAAATCACACTTTACACTTATCATCTCTCATATGCATTTCTGCCATCTCTATTGTTTCCATCTTATTTCAAAACCCAAAAATCCTCGTAAACCCATACGCATCTCAATAACTTCAATGGCTTCACCTTCATCAACACCTGCTCAGATGAAAACTTCAACTGTTGCTGCACCATCTCCTAATGTTGCTGGTTCATCCCAAACTACTGTTGTGTACAAAGCCCCAGTAAGAACTCTTCTCACTCCAATCAAAGAACTTGAGGTTCTGTGTGAGAACTTTGTGGATTTTGAATCCATCAAAGAAAATGGTTTTGATCTCCTTTCAACTATCAAAGCTCAGAACTGGGAAAAGTATTTTGACAGGATGATGGGTCCTGTTTATCCAGCTTTGGTAAAAGAATTCTGGATACACGCTCAAGTTTGCCCTAAGTTTATTCATTCATATGTTCTTGGGAAGGAAATTGTCATTACTGAAAAATTAATCAGACAACTACTTGAGTATAAGGAAACTGAGGGAATCACAAGTATGGCTACTGATCGTGTGGATTTGGCTGACATTTTTCAAGAAGTTTGTGTTTCTGGGGAACCATCTAACAAGGTCAGAGATCTGAAACTTGTTTACAGAATCTGGGCTAAGATCTTCATGAGTTCAATCTTTCATAGGAAATCTTCTAACTCACCAGATTATGTAAATTCAAAACAAATGCACTTCATGTACTGTATGAGGAAAGGAAAGAAGGTGGATTTACCTTACCTTCTGTTCAGTCATCTTCTGAACCATATCAAAGAAACAAGAGAAGAAGTTAGGGTTAAAGCTTGAAAAATCAGAACTTGGATCCCTATGGGAAGACTGATATCAGACATTCTAACAGAGAATGGTCTTGTTAAACATCTGTTTGATGCTGGGGTGACAGAGGATCTGTCCTATGTTATAGGATCTGTCATAAATGGGAACACTCTGAAGAGAATGAAGGTTATTTCAGAGCTTGCTGGAAAACCCAAGAAATTTCAATCTGAAGACGTCAGCAGAAGGAGAATTCCTTTAGCAGATTTTCCTATGTTCAGTGCTGATGAACCTAGGCACATCATTCTAACATACATTGTTGAATGTTTAAGAGATGGTATTCCTCTGCCTGCTAACATAGTACAGAAGGAAGGAGAAGTATTTCCAAATCTTCTGAGAGAAAGGCGCGGGAAAAGAAAGGCTGAGGAAGGATCTTTTGCACACCCTAAGAGGAAAGCCTCTGATGCTAGTGACAAGCCTTAAAAGGACAAGAAGCAAAAGGAAAATCCTCCAGAAGCTACTGTGGAAGAAATCACAGAAACAATTCACCAGGTATTAACATCTGATCCCAAACCTTATATACCTTCATCCTCACCTTCACCTCCACCATCTCCTCTTAAACCATCCGAACCTAAATAATCTGTACCTCATTCATCTGAACCCATTTCATCTCCTAACAAACATTCTCAACCATCTTCTGTTCAACTACCATCTAAACCCCCTCAACAGAAATCATCTGAACATCAACCCTCTCAACAAAAACATTTTGAATCAAAACATCAATCCTCTGAGCAACAAACACAATAAGAACAACAAAAACAATCTGAACCACTCTATTCTACTCAACCACCAGAAGAACCAACCATCAAAAATCCTGAACCATCTGTCCAACATCCACCTGAAGACATTTTGAATGTATCACCACTTGCAACCATGTATGTCCTCTCTTCAACTTCATGTCATTCAACTGAATCATCTGATTCTGATGAATCTGAAGTTCCATCACCAACCAGCTTACAAATTCCTGATCCCTATAAACCACTATCATCTGATCTACCTGAATCTGATAACCCTCTTCGCTTCAAATTCAACTTCACAGATTTTATGTCATCCTCATCTGATGTTGTTACATCAACACCATCTGATACTGACACCTCCATTCCTCAACTTACCATACCACAAACATCCATACCCCAATCATATGAACATCCATCATCTGATCACCTACCTCTTGAACAAACTCAAACACCTACTGAACCATCACAACCTGTCACCATAGATGACTTTCTGAACCCCAAACCCAGATCAGATGTTTCTACTCTGTTCAAAAATTTCAAAAAGGAACTTCGTATGGGAATTGCTTCTGTGGAGAAAGAGTGCATGGCTAGTTTGGATCCTGCTGAATCTGAAGCTTCTTGGAACAGATTCATATCAAAATTCAACTTTGCAGCATCTGACCTCAGAACACCCTGTGCTGATGATGCAAAGGCTAAGTTTGCTGAAATGGTCAGACAAACTCTGCTGAAAATTATCACAACTCCAGTACTTCTTCTAGAAGATGCTCCTGCTGAAAATTCTGCAACAATAGAAGATACTCCTGCATCTGACATGGAGATTGATCATCCAACGGCAGCTGCATCTGCTTCTGAACCTTCTGCATCTGAGATGAAGACTGAGATTCCAGATGTTGTCCAAGAAGTCAAGGAAATCAAAACATGGATGATAAAACAGGAACGGACTACTGATGAAATCAAGACTTGGATGGCCAAGCAAGAAGAGTCCACTGCTAAGATTACGGATCTTCTGACCCTGATTGGTTCTCGCCAGCCCTAGTTTTCTTTTTCATGTCTTTGCATTCTCGTTTTGTACTTGTTTTCTGTTTGTTCTATTTTCTATCATCTGCTCTATGAACTTCTTATGATGTTGTGCTATTCTGATCTGATTAAATCTGGCTGTTTTGTCTTTCATTTGTGTGTTATATTTTTTCTCTTCTTCTGTTATCTTTTCTGTCTTTAAAGTTTTTTTTTATTATGACAAAAAGGGGGAAAAAGAGAATTTGATTGTTCAACATAAGCAAATACTAAAAATGAAATTCAGACATTGTTTTAATCTAACATTGAATCTTAAGACTTTCAAATCTCATTATCTCATCTAACAAAATGATCTGAAGTTACCCTGAGAATTATCCAACCAGGCTCTGATCCTTGAAAGCAAATTATCAGACTCTAACTCTGGAGAGCTTGATTCTAGAAAGCATCCAAGCTCTGAGTCATTCTCTCAACAAGGATTTCTACCAGGTTCTGAAATATACTCAAACAAAAAGGGAAGTGTTCTTTTCTGTTAAAGTATTCATTTCATGGGGAGATTCTTAATCTCAGGGGGAGTATTTTTTTTCTCTCTTCTTTTTTATTAAACAAAATCCCCTATGTTTTGTCATCATCAAAAAGGGGGAGATTGTTAGAACACAGATTGGTGTTTCTTATATCTCTATGTTTTGATGATAACTTTTATGGAATTTTGTAATGAGTAAATATACACTCTAAAATTTGTTCAAGTATTATTGTTTCAGGTATAAATATAAATACTCTTAAAAGAAGCAAAATATATAAGTACAAAGAAACTATGCAAAGCTCTGAAGCATCAGATGCAAGACTATCAGAAGATTCTGAAGCGCTGCCAGAAGGATCTGAAGCAGAAGCTACAGAATAATCTGAAGAGTTAATGAAAGAAGTATACAAAAGCTGAAAGCACTGATCTTATTAGACTCTGAAGTTCTTTTCACTACAAACTCAGAGGCTTTAATAACCAGACTCTTATCATTAATATTCACGCTCAAAGCACATACTACTGCATACTCTAATGAAGACTCTGATCAAGACTGAGACTCTGATACATTAAAGATCTGATCATCTATCTAGACTATGAACTTGTCATTCATCTTAAGCTCTGATCATCTTAAAGCATTCCATACTTTTTTAAGCTTACCACAAGTTCTGAAGTGCAGATCATGAAGACTTCATATTGAAAAAAGCTTGTTGAAGAAGCTGTAAACTTGATTAGACGTGGTGCTACTTCCAAAGTAACCAACGCCTAATTTTTCCAAAGAAGTGACGTGGTGCAAATCCCAAAGCTTCTACAACCATACTTTTCTGCAGAAAGCATATCTCTGCCCATACTTTTAGTGATGAAAATTCATACAATCAAATATTATATTCAGCTGCAAATCACTCAAGGCATTTGAAAAAGATATAAAAGGAGAACTACTTTAACATTTTGAGGTGGCTAATTTACTACTCATCTTTTGCTCATTGCTAGATTACTTAGAAAGAAATACACACTTGATTCATAAAAGAGAAAATATCTCAAGATCTTACTCGTTTGATCTTTCATAAAACCATATAGTTTTTGTTGTACTTAATCTAAAGTGTAAACATCACAGTTGTGATACAGCTTATTAGAAGCATTCAAACACTTGTTAGTTTACATTAAATTGTAAGAAGTTCCTTAAGAAGACTAAGGTGTGGTCAGTAGTTCTTGAGAAGACTAAGACAGTTGTTCTTATTGCTTTCTATTGTAATCAGTTGATCAATAGTGGATTAAGTCCTTGCAGAGAAAGGCAAATCATCTTTGATAAGGTGGACTGGAGTAGTTGAGTTCAACGAACCAGGATAAAAATATTGAGTTCTTTTTATTGCCATATTTCTTAAAAACTCTTATTCAACCCCCCTCCCCCCCCCCCCCCCCCTTCTAAGTGTTTTTCTCACCTTCAAAACCAACAAGAACACACATAATCATACACATTGCAAGAATAATAAAGTTTCACACCCTTACCCGATCAATCGAAAGCTTAGAAGTTGATTCTTGATGATTCTAGTTTTTTCTCCTCTTCCTCCTCTTTTCTCTTCTTTTCCTTTCTTTCTCTTCTTTTTCTTTCCTTTTGGTTTCTATTCTCCCTATTCTTTCTTTTTTCCACTTATACTCTTTCTACTCTATTTCTCTCAAAATAACTACTAATCAAGGATTATCTAAAACACCCTCTAATTAATTCCCAAAACTCTCAAAATAATAAAATACCACAACATACACACATAACATATTATCATATAATTCCACAATAAAATAACAATTAACCAAATAAATTAAAAGACTCAACAAAATAATGGGAAATTCAGAATCGCGGCGTTACAACTCTCCCCCAATTTAGAAATTTTTGTCCTCGAAAATATTACCCGATCCAAACAACTCTGGATGTGACTCTCGCATCTTAATTTCCAATTCCCAGGTCATATCACCTTCTGCAGCACCTCCCCATGCTACTTTCACAAGCGCAATATCCTTGCCTCTTAACTTCTTAATCTCACGGTCCAAAATTCTAATCGGCAAAGCTTCCACTGTAAGGTTATCTCTTACTTCAACCTCGTCCATAGGGATAACATGTGACGGATCCGGAACATACTTCCGAAATTGCGAAATATGAAACACATCATGCAAATTCGAAAGATTCGGAAGCAACGCCACACGATAAGCCACAACACCAACTTGTGCAATAATCTGATACGGACCTGTGAAACGAGAAGTCAACTTCCTCGACTTCAAAGCACGACCCGCACCCGTAACCAGCGTAACTCTAAAAAACACATGGTCGTCCTCTTGAAATTCAAGATCCTTCCTTCTCTTATCATGATAACTTTTCTGCCTACTCTGAGAAGCTCTCAACTTTTCTCGAATCAACCTCACCTTCTCCGTCATCTGTTGTACCATCTCCCGTCCAACCACCGACCTCTCACCAGTCTCATGCTAACACAAAGGTGTTCGACATTTTCGACCATACAAAGCTTCAAATGGAGCCATACCAATACTCGAATGAAAACTGTTATTATAGGTGAATTCAATCAATGCTAAATAACTATCCAACACACCACCTTGCTCTAGCACACAAGCTCGTAACAAATCCTCCAACATTTGAATTGTCCTTTCGGTTTGACCATCTGTTTGCGGATGATAAGCCAAACTCAATCTCAACTGCGAACCCAAAGCCTTTTGCAAACTTACCCAAAACCTTGAAGTAAACCTTGGATCTCTATCCGATACAATGCTCTTGGGAACTCCATGCAACTTCACAATCACCCGAACATAGATCTCATCTAACTTCTCCAAAGGTTAACTAATATCAATCGGAATAAAGTGAGCAGATTTAGTAAGTCTATCAACAATCACCCAAATTGCATTGTGACCTCTCTGCGTATTCGACAACCCTGTAATAAAATCCATCGAGATACCATCCCATTTCCACTCTGGGATATCCAACGGTTGCATTAATCCAATAGGTTTCTGATGTTCCACTTTAGACTTCTGACATGGCAAACATGCATGCACAAACTGAGCCACATCTCTCTTCAACCCAGACCACCAAAAGATCTTCTTCAAGTCTTGGTACATCTTATTTGCTCCCGGATGAATACTCAAATTACTATGGTATCCTTCCTCCAATATCATTCCTTTCAACTCCGCATCATCAGGAAATCATCAGGAATACAAATACGACCACGAAACCTCAAAACTCCAAAATCATCAACTTTGAAATCTTCATTCTCTTTTGTCATCAAGTCAACAAACTTCAAATCCAACTTTTGCCTTTCGTAAATGGTTGCAAGAAAATCATTCGTGATATGAAGCATACCAAGTCTCACGCTTCTCAGCGTCATATCACAAACCAAACTCAAATCTCTGAAATTCTCCAATAATTCCCATTCCTTTACCATCATCGCGGACACATGCAAAGACTTCCGACTTAAGGCATCGGCCACCACATTTGCCTTACCCGGATGATAATTCAATCCAAAATCATAGTCTTTCAAAAGCTCTAGCCATCTTCTTTGCCTCATATTCAATTCCTTTTGATCAAATAAATACTTCAAACTCTTGTGGTCACTAAAAACTTCAAACCTTACACCATAAAGATAATGCCTCCAAATTTTTAACACAAATACCACGGCCGCTAATTCCAAATCATGAGTAGGGTAATTCTTTTCTTGCACTCTTAAATGCCTAGAAGCATAAGCCACAACCTTCCCATCTTGCATCAAAACACCACCCAAACTAGTCAAAGAAGCATCACAATATACCACAAAAGGTTCTGTAGGATTCGACAAAATCAAGATCGGCGTTATTGTCAATCTTCTCCTTAACTCCATAAAACTCTCCTCAAAATCAACGTCCCAAATAAAAGCCTTTCCCTTACAAGTTAACTGCGTTAACGGAAGTGCCAACTTCGAAAACCCTTCAATAAACCTCTGGTAATAACCTGCCAAGCCCAAGAAGCTTCGAATCTCCGTAACTGTTCTAGGAGTCTCCCATTGCATTACCACGTCAATCTTAGACGGATCAACACTAATACCATCACCTGAAATAACATGCCCAAGAAAGCTCACTTCTGACAACCAAAACTCAGACTTCGACAATTTGGCATACAATTACTTCTCCCTCAAAATCCGTAACGCAATTCTTAAATGTTCCTCATGCTTCTTCTTGAGACTTAGAATAAATCAGAATGTCGTCAATAAACACAACCACAAAATGATCCAACTGCTCCTGAAAAATACGATTCATGTACTCCATAAACACACCTGGCGCATTAGAAACTCCGAATGGCATCACTAAATATTCGTAATGTCCATACCGTGTCCTAAAAGTCGTCTTTTAAATATCTCCTTCCTTCACACGAATCTGGTGATAACCTGATCTTAAATCAATCTTGCTAAAAACTCGTGCTCCAACCAATTGGTCCATCAAATCATCAATTCTAGGAAGCAGATACTTATTCTTAATTGTCACTTTGTTCAACTGTCGATAATCAATACATAACCGCATACTTCCATCCATTTTCTTTACTAACAACACCGATGCACCCCAAGGAGAAACGCTTGGTCTCACAAACCTCTTTTCTAACAAATCACTCAACTGCTTCTTCAACTCTACCAATTTTGATGCTGACATACGATACGGTGCCATCGAAATTGGTCTAGTACCCGAAATTAGATTAATAGAAAATTCAACTTCCCTTTCTGGCGGTACATCCGTAATATCCTCGGGAAACACTTCTGGAAATTCACACACCACTAGAAACACGTCAAGTTCAACCTTGTCCTCTACCGACAACGATGCAAATAAACCAAACAACTGAGCTTTGTCCGCCAAAAGTTTCTTCAACTCTTTAGTGGATAGAAAACTCTCACTTTCATCATCTTCCAAAGAAGGAAACCTCACCAACTTATGATAGCAATCTAAATGAACTCTATTAAATTGCAACCAATTCATACCCAAAATCACATCCAAGCCTTCCAACGGCAAACACGCCAAATCCATAAGAAAGTCTTTACCATACATGGTCAAGGGACAACTTACGCACACCATAGAAGTAGTTACGGACCCTGAAGCAGGAGTCTCAATAACCATGCCACCATTCAAAGAAACCATGCGCAAACCGAAAAGATTAGCACATTTAAGAGAAATGAGCGAATGAGTCGCTCCAGTATCAATAATAGAAATTAAAGGCATATTATTAATAAAGCACGTACCTTTAATCAAGCAATCTGCATTAGTAATATCCGAACCGGCTAATGCAAATACTTTTCCACCCGACTGAGCTTGCTTTGGTTTGGTACACTTGGTGCTAATATGACCAACTTGTCCACAGTTAAAACACTTACCACATTCCTCCTACACTCAGAAGTGGTATGTCCAAAACTTCCACAATTAGCACACTTCTCCGTAGACTTCCTACACTCAAAAGATTTGTGGCCCATCACACCACACTTGTAACATTTGACTGCACCCGAACTTCCACCTCCAGATTTCCTATCGAAGTTTCCCTTATACTTGCCCTTATCAACAGGCGTCACATAAGGTCCACTCCTCACTTGTTGCTTGCCTTTCTTCTCACTCAAACTCTTGTAGTGAGTAGAACGGCCTCTACTATCCTCTTCAAAAATCCTAAAACATTCGGTCAAGTCCGAAAATCTTCGTATCCTCTGGTAACCCACCTCTTGCTTTATCTCCGGACGCAAGCCATTCTCATACTTAATGCACTTAGAGAACTCCGCCATAACAGTTGCATAATGAGGATGGAACTGCACTAATTCCACAAACTTAGCCGTGTAATCTACCACAGACATGTTGCCTTGCTTCAACTCAAGGAATTCCATTTCCTTTTTACCCTTCACACTCTCAGGATAGTACTTCCTCAAAAATCATTCGCAGAATAAATCCCAAGTTATTTCTTCGTCATCTACCTCAAGAACTTGTCTCATACTGACCCACCAGTCATCAGCCTCTTCCCTCAACATATGAGTCCCAAGTCTCACCTTGTTTCCTTCAGCACAATTCATAACTCTAAAGATTCTCTCAACCTCCTTCAACCAGATCTGAGCACCGTCAGGATCAAACCTTCATTTGAATATAGGCGGCTGATTCTTTCTAAACTCATCATTCGCATTCACATTCGGCGCACCTTGCACTGCCCTTGCCATAGCCTCCAATGCCGCAGCCATAGCAGTGTCATTACGACCAACCATATTCTGAGGATTCCCAAAAATAAAAACAAGGTCAAACAACCGTGTAACCAACACAACAAGATGATAGACACAACTGACTCAACACTGGCTCTGATACCACTTAATGTAACACCCCCTTTCTATACCCCCAATTAATCAATTAAAGTCATATAAGCAATTAATAAAAGTTTCATCAGATTATAAATTAAAACATGGTATAAAAGAGGCGCATCACATTATCATCGAAACGAAACATAAATAATACCTGCTCACAAAGATATGTAACAAAAGGGGTAAATCTCAACTAAAAACAAAGCATAACACTTAAAACCCACATATCAATATTTAGAATAAAGCGGAAACATCTAAACATTGAAATCATTTCATTAACATAAGCATCATAAACATCATTCAGATTAATTCAATTCATCAGTTGAGTTTACAAAACATTCAGCAGCAGATACATACACAGATGTATCACAAAAGAATCAAAACAATTCCTAACTACCCAGTGTTACATATCAGAGCATTCTGACCAAAAGAAATGAAGACTCGCTTCACAAAAGACCTCCAGCATCCTACTCTGCAATGCCTCATAGAGCATTATAAAACAGCAGAAGGGTGAGAAACTTTATCATAACAAACAATGCATAAAATTATATATATCATAAAACACAATTATAACATACTTGCAATTCACATTTCTCACAACAACTTGTTACAATACATCACAATGTACACGTACATAATCAATCACATTCACCAATTCATGCTTCACACTTCATAGCATTTCACTTAAACATTTACAATTATGTTCATTTCAACAAAACATCATATAAAGAAGATAATGCAATTCATAGAGACCGACTCACGACTCTATGCAGATGCAAATGCGGTACTGACTCGTTCAGCAGGTTCAACTAAAGAACCAAAATGGAACCATCGCTCGTTATCGAAGTAACTCCCCGTCGGGCCTACGAGGTTCACCTATCACTCACACCCCACATGGGCACACGATGTTTCAGGATTGCTCACACCCCACACGGGCACACAATCTGGTTGCTCACACCCCACAAGGGCACACAACTGCTCTGCAGATTCTCCACGGATTCAAAAATAAACCATCGCTCACACCCCATAAGGGCACATGATCGTTTCTGCAGATCCTCCTAGGGATCAAAGTAACTAAATCATCACTCACACCCCACAAGGGCACACGAGGTTTCAGCAGATCCTACGCGGGATCAGACACACAAGAATGCAATCATGATGCTACACATGCAACACGACTCAATACGCTCTTAGAATCCACACATGTTTACAAACATATTCATGCATTCTTCATATTATACAAGTATATACAAATATACGCATTCACATTAATATCACCATACATTCCCATTTAACCCAAACAAATGCACAAAATTGCCAAACGGCCACATCACACATTCTAGGATTCACGCCATACGGCTACCTACAACACAATATAACTTGGCATGATCGATGCCTCGAGCAAGGAAATAATCAAAGTTAAGTCGGAAACCCGACCACGGATGGAAACATTAATGAAAACACAAAATGTCACGTTCGCCACCCTGCTCGCTTAGCGAGCTCCTAGCGAGTATTCGCTACTTGTTCGCCTAGCGAACAAGCTTGCGAAGGCAAACAGAAGCCTCTGACTTCGTTCGCTACCTCGCTCGCTCAGCGAACCCCTAGCAAACCTTCGCTACCCCCATTCGCCACCAACGAACACCACAACATGCATTCTATCTAAGTCTGGGACCATTCGCTACCTATTTGCTACTGCTCGCTTAGCGAACGTTCGCGACCAGCTCGCCTAGCGAACGTGCTAGCGAGTGTCTGCGAACTCAGAATTTCCCCACTGTTCTTCCACTCCAAAACTCTTGGATTCACCCGACATAAATGCTACTACTTAATCTCACTTTCGCTAACGAAAACTCGGGTTCTATCGATTAAATCCGTATTATGCCCTAGAATGAAAAATGAGTAAAACTCTCCCCCAATCCAAAACTAAACCAACAAGAACACACATAATCATACACATTGCAAGAATAATAAAGTTTCACACCCTTACCCGATCAATCGAAAGCTTAGAAGTTGATTCTTGATGATTCTAGGTTTTTCTCCTCTTCCTCCTCTTTTCTCTTCTCTTCCTTTCTTTCTCTTCTTTTTCTTTCCTTTTGGTTTCTATTCTCCATATTCTTTCTCTTTTCCACTTATACTCTTTCTACTCTATTTCTCTCAAAATAACTACTAATCAAGGATTATCTAAATAATAAAATACCACAACATACACACATAACATATTATCATATAATTCCACAATAAAATAACAATTAACCAAATAAATTAAAAGACTCACCAAAATAATGGGAAATTCAGAATCGGGGCGTTACACTATGCGATAGTTAGCGTCACAGACTTTCGAGAAACGATGATACGTTCACCATTTCTGGTTTGGCATCATAGTCTAACGAAGCGGCCTCACTTAGCTGACTTCTAAGTGATCAGTCCCTAGATTCGACAATCCTCAGATCCAACATCCTCTCAACTGTTCAAAATAGACTAGAAAGGTAGTCATCAAAGAGAATCTCATCTGAGCGCAAATTTCGTGAGGACTAGTGCATGTCTCCATACAGGTCCATCACTACTTTCCACTTCTAATGCTATGGTTATACTCAAGCCTGGGTTTTGGCTAATCACACAATGGAAGCAACCCCACCGAACAAAACAACAATAACATGATACAATGCGGGAAAGTAAAATGCAAATGCGATAAAATACAAATACAACACAAATGCACATATATACACACCCAAAGATAAAACACACAAGCGCTAGGATTGACTCACATAGGGGATGGGAAGAATCCCCAGCAGAGTCGCATCGCTGCGAAGAGGGTCCGACAAAGACAGAAGAGTCGCCACTGTTCGTTATTTATCCCAAAGAGAGGGAAAGGAAATGATCAGAGAAAACCTGCGGAAAGGTAAAAGACATGTCATCGCAACCAAATCTTAGGTTCGGGAGTCGGTTACGCAAGGGGAAGGTATGAGCACCCCTCATGTCCGTTGTACTCAACGGGATCCACGCTTGTTGTCTATCTAAAAGGGTGTTAATCTATCAAAGGCTAGCTCACAGGGACAAAATAAAAGAAAAGAGACTCGAGAGAGCATCGCCGCTCTACGCCTATGTATTCCCTCGTGCAATGGGAAAGTTAGAGTCAACGTAATTCGAAAAACTACGGGTGAAGGGGGGGAAGGTTGCTCACCAAGACATTGCGTCTCATGCCTACTGTCGCTACTGCGAAAATCGGCGCCGGCTGACAGAAGAGTCGCCACCTTTCGTTATTTATCCCTCAGAGCGGGAAAGGAAACGATCGGAAAAACCTGACGAAAAAGGTAAGACAAGGTCGTCGCAACCATTGTCTGGGTTTGGGAGTCGGTTACGCAAGGGGAAGGTATTAGCACCCCTCACGTCCGTCGTACTCGACGGGATCCACGCTTGGTGTTTACAAGGAAAAGGGTGTGTTTATCTATCTACGCTAGTGGTCAGTCTGAAAAGAAAAGAAAAGGACAGGACTCGACAGAACATACGCTGTTCTGGGCCTACGTACTCCATCGTGCAATGGGAAAGTTAGAGTCAACGTAGTTCGACTACCTACATCTAGATAGGGGGGAAAGGTTGCTTGCCAGGACATCGCGTCCTGTGCCTACGTACTTCCACACGGCATGGAAGATCAGAGCAAATGTAGTTCGGGCTACGCACGACACAAGCTATTCAAGTGTTTTTTATGGGAAAATGCACCTTAACCAAGGGTTTTCACAGTCCAGGAGGACAAAAGGTTTTGATGTTTGTTCAAATCTTTTGACGGAAGAAATGAAATCACTTTTGTTTTATCCTTTATTAAGTGTTTTTCTGTTGTTTTGAGAAAGGAAAGAGACACCCTAAAACTATGGTTGAAAAGGGGAATCTACCTAATGTTATCATGCCTGGTTAACCAACCTAATGTCTATCATAACTCCCCCACAGCAGAGAAGTTAGAGTTCCTAAGGGATCATGGCCAGAGCACTAAACAGCAAATAGGAATCGCTGCAAAGTAAAGACATACTGGAAATATGCATGAATGCAACAACCAAACAAGCAAGGCACAAAGGCCACACACCACAGAGGTAAGGGAGCTCAGCTCTACCAAATACCAACAAGCAAATCCACTCAATAACAATCAAACAGAAGGAGGACCACCTCAACTTCTCATGCACACAAATCCTATTTCTAAGATGCACCTATCTCAGAAATATCTAGATGAACCCCTAAGACTAATGCAGCACAGCACCACACAAGTCAAACAACACACAAAGATGGAAAGGGCTAACCAACCTGACAAATTCGTATCCAAAAGCAAGAAACTCCCCTGAGCAAGACCCTAAACAACCCTAAAACAAAACCCTAATCTACCTCTGAGCAAAGTCCTAAGCAAAACCTTAAGCAAAACCCTAAGCAAAACCCTAAGCAAAGCCCTAATCAAATCTCTAAGCAAAACCCTAAGCAAAACCCTAAACAACA
Source organism: Lathyrus sativus (assembly GCA_963859935.3). NCBI lineage: Eukaryota > Viridiplantae > Streptophyta > Magnoliopsida > Fabales > Fabaceae > Lathyrus > Lathyrus sativus. The sequence continues at coordinate 187,775,692 of OZ012738.1, read as the reverse complement.
CCCTAAAGGGAGAAATCAATCCCATTCTTCAAGCTTCAAGACAAGCTTACCAAAGAAAGGGAGCTAAGTAGGCAGACTCATAGTGCCTTCCTCAGGAAAGTACTAGGAGGCTCCTACTTAGTAATCATATCCCATGCGGCTCAACAACTGTGATCGGTTTACATTCCTCCTCAGGAGAAACTAAACTCACATGAAGGCTCCAACATCATTGGATATTTGAGAAATCCTACATGAACTAGGGGAACTAAGTGAACAGACCCATAGTGCCTTCCTCTGGAAAATACTAGGGGGCTTCCACTTAGGAATCATATCCCATGTGGCTCAACAACTGTGAACGGTTTACATTCCTCCTCAGGAGAAACTAAACTCACATGAAGGCTCCAACATCATTGGATACTTGAGAAATCCTACCTGAACTAGGGGAACTAAGTGAACAGACCCATAGTGCCTTCCTCAGGAAAGTACTAGGGGGCTTCCACTTAGGAATCATATCCCATGTGGCTCAACAACTGTGAATGGTTTACATTCCTCCTCAGGAGAAATTAAACTCACATGAAGGCTCTGACATCATTGGATACTTAAGAAAGAGGTGAGAAAAAAGAATGAAAAACATCCATAGTGCCTTCCTCAGGAAAGTACCATAAATTTCCCTCAAACTTCAGGATCTCAAACCTCACAGAAAGAGAGCAAGCTCCTAGACCAGGTCTTCAATTTATGCATCCTTGCAAGCTCCATCAAGTCTTCATCCAGCCTCCATCTTCAAGAAGAAACCACAGGCCCTCCAACCAAAAGAAACTATCTCTGAAGTTCAACCACAGTTGAACTTCAAAGTCAGAAGCCCTCAATACTTCTCCTATTCTCAGGCTCAAACAAAAATAACAGAACACCCTATAAAAATCTACCAAAAATCTAGGGGAAACCTACATGCCTCTATGATCCCAAGATCAAATCTCAAAGCCTAAGTCAACTTCTAAGGCTACTAAACAATCCCTAACATTGAATGGTCAAGGGTTACCCAACAAGTTATGAGGTCTCTACTCTCTAACCCTAAAACAGCATCAATCAATTTCTAAAAAATCCCCAAAAACCCTATGGGGAGAATGCATCAGTCTAGTATAACATACTAAAAAACTAAAGCAAAATTCATTACCAAGCGAAAGAAATAAAATCAGCAAGGCAGACACATCACAAATCAATTACTCAATACCAATTAAAATACAAAAATGCAAATAAAAATGAAAATGCATGATCACTTCAATATTTTTGCACCATAAAATTCTAAATTTGAATTATGAATCTACAGAAAAAAGAAGGGAATTAATTGGATAATCCTACTATTTTTTATGAATTATTTTCTAACATGAATAAAACAAAGAAAATTAAAAAGAAAAATAAAACCAGGGGGGTGGCGAATAGCAAAACGCCTCAGTTATTCAGACTGGGCCCAAATATAGGGGGGTGCGCATAGCAATTGGGACCTAAGCCCAAACCAAATTCATTCTCACAATCAGGGGGGGGGGGTCAATGAGTAAACAAAGGGGTGCGTGATAGTAATTCAGACTTGGGCCTAACCCAATCATCAATCAACAAAACCAAACCTCTCCCCCAAAATCTCGTTCACTGTTCACTCCCCCAAACCCTAGCGCCGTTCTTGCCTCACGAGCTCTCGCTCTGAACCCTCTCAAACCTCACCCAATCCCTCACGAAAATCTGCAACCAAACCTAATCTAACTCTCACCAAACTTCGATTCAATGCCCTAACTCAACCTAAACTCTACTTGAATCAAGACAAACATCGAGCAATCCCAGCAAACAGAAAGGAGAATGCAACCAGAATCAAGCGAAGACATACCTGGATACGGAGTACGAACGGCTCGTGAAGATCTTGGGGCTTCAATGAAGAAAACCTGGTGATCTCAAGCCGTTACACAGAGATCTTGATGAAGGTTCTTGAGGATCGCTGAAGATCGCTGCAAGAAAGAGGAAGATCTTGAGGTTCTTTAAAGATCTTCTGGGGATCGTTGAAGATTAAGTGGATTTCTGGAAAATCCGGATGAACACGATGAGCGAATCTGACGAACTCATGAGGAACGTTGCTGAATATTGATGAATAGATGATGCTGATGAATAAATCTGGACGAGCGTTGATGAGGTTCGTGAAGCGTGGACGAAGATCTGTTGTAGGTTGATGATTCGTAAACGTTGATGGATCTTGAATGATGCGACGGATATCCTGGAGATCTTGATGAGTCGATCTGGAGATTGTTTGAAGTTTCCGGCAATGGATGAATTTTCCGGTGGCTTTGGTTGAGTTTTTCGGCGACGTCCTGGATGAGGGTAGACGATGAGAAACGAGTGAACAGATGAATCCCTGGCGAACTTGCAGTTTCCGGCGAAGCTACTGAAGTCCGGTGATGGTTACGGTGACGGAGGGTGGTCCGGCGGGCGGCTGCATGGCCGGCGGTGGGGGGGAAGTGAGTGGGATCCAGGTGTCGTTGGGGAGTCTGAGAGTTGAACGCGGCAGGAGAAGAGGCTGGAAGGAGGACGCGTGGCAAGGTGTTGGCAGAGAGAGAGTGAGTGGGTTGAAACGTGGCAAGAGCTGGGAAGAAGAGAAGAGGGACGCGTGGGGCCCCCTTTTATAGGACACGTGGCTGGACAAAAGCGAACAAAAATGATAAACTGGGCCTCCAAACGGGCCCAACGAAAATGGCCTGAAAAATCTGAATTAAAATGAATTAACTCAATTAAGAAACTAATTAAAAACTAAATGAAAACCTAATTAAGTAATTAACTAATGGTTAAGCCTAATTAACTCTAACTAAAATTAAAAACTGCAATTAAACCTTAAATGAGAATTAACCTAATCTAATCCTAATTAAATCTAACAAACTCTGATTAAAAAAAAATAAAATCCTAATTAATTCTGATAAACTCTAATTAAAAAAATTAAAATCCTAATTAATTCTGATAAACTCTAATTAAAAAATTAAAATCTAATTAATTCTGATAAACTCTAATTAAAAAATTAAAATCCTAATTAATCTCTATTAAGTCCTAATTAACTCTAATAAGAGAATTAACCTAAAAAAACTCTATTAATTCCAATTAATTTCTTAAACTAATAAAAGTAGAAAAAACTCTAATAATTTCTATTATTTCTATTAAATTTCTAATAAAATCTATACTATTTATTTAAAAGAAATTCTATTATTCTATTAAAACTATTAAAACCCATTAAAAAACTCTATAAATTCTAAAAAATGATTTAAAGCTATTAAAAATATATAAAAAATCTATTTAAATTCTAGAAAATCTATAAAACCTATTTAAAATTCTACACACGGCTATTAAATCCTAAAAATGCAAACAAAGGCCAATAGCCAACACAAAGGAGAGTGTGAGACCAGATCGAAGCACACAGTAAACCCGGACACCCAGAATTCTCAAAAATCACTGTGTAAGCTGAAAACACCGAGAAGCGCACAATTTCCCGAAAATGAACCCTGATTATCTAGACTGGATCGGAATATCCGGTGGATGAAAACCAAGTTGTAACCCTGACATCCTCTGTCTGTGTACAAATGCCATGCATCTGATATGCGAATACGAATTAAACCACGAACCAGGTAGGAGAGCCGGTTGGTCAAATTTTAGGGTGCAACAGCTGCCCCTATTCAAACGGCTTGGACCCGACTGGATGAAGAGCGAACGACCTCAGAAAATCGAGGTACGAGACGGTTGAATACCGATAAACCCTGAAATTTGCCAACCGCAAAAATAAATTGCGCACACCACTGCTTGGGGAGAATTAACCAGGGAACTGATTTTCGTTGCCACAGCGACAACTAAGCACCTATCCATCAACCTGCTTATGAAATAATCTGATATTGTCCATAGACCATCCCATTCCGAAGAAGTGAGCATACACTGAACAGTGAGAAAGTGTTGATTTTACTTACCAACCTTCGTTCGTACCTGAACGAGCATCCACTAAACAGCGAGAAAATGTTGATTTCACTTACCAACCCTTCCGTTCGTACCTGAACGAGCATCCACTAAACTGCGAGAAAATGTTGATTTCACTTACAACCTTCCGTTCGTACCTGAACGAGCATCCGCTAAACAGCGAGAAAATGTTGATTTCACTTACCAACCTTCCGTTCGTACCTGAACGAGCATCTACTAAACAGCGAGAAAATGTTGATTTCACTTACCAACCTTCCGTTCGTACCTGAACGAGCATCCACTAAACAGCGAGAAATGTTGATTTCACTTACCAAACTTCCGTTCGTACCTGAACGAGCATCCACTAAACAGCGAGAAATGTTGATTTCACTTATCAACCTTCCGTTCGTACCTGAACGAGCATCCACTAAACAGCGAGAAAATGTTGATTTTACTTATCAACCTTCTGTTCGTACCTGAACGAGCATCCACTAAACAGCGAGAAAATGTTGATTTCACTTATCAACCTTCCGTTCGTACCTGAACGAGCATCCACTAAACAGCGAGAAATGTTGATTTCACTTATCAACCTTCCGTTCGTACCTGAACGAGCATCCACTAAACAGCGAGAAAATGTTGATTTCACTTACCAACCTTCCGTTCGTACCTGAACGAGCAGCCCTGCGGGGACACGAGAAACTTAACCAAGCAGCTCTGAGAGGACAATTCTGACGACGACTGTCAAATACCTATTCTGGCAATAGGTATCCTGAAAACACTCCGCTGGGGAAATTAGGAACTTAACCAAGCACCTTGGCGAGGATAACTTTGGCGAAAATACGAAGAACTTAACCAAGCAACTCGTGGCGAATACCCTGCTGGGGAATACGAGGAACTTAACCAAGTAACTCATTGAAGTAACACCCTGCTGGGGAATATAACTCTGCTGGGGAAGCTACGGGTAACCACCCAAAAATCTGCATTACCATCTTCCAATGCTGACACCACAGCATCCTGAGAAAGACTCAACTGGGGGAAAAAGGTGCTTGACCAAGCAAACTCGGCTAGGGGAATATGACATGACGAACATGACCACTGCGTGTCTAGCGCAACAACCCTCTTGACCGGAGGAAACACGATCACTAAGCGCCTCGGTGTTACAAACAAAACCACAGGATGAATACGATCACTGCGTACTTTACATTACAATCCTCTTGACAGGAGGAAACACGATCACTGCGTGCCCTGTGTCGCAAACAAAACGTACAGGATGAATACGATCACTGCGTATCTCTTTCGCAAAAGCCCCATAACATAACGATGACCACGATCACTGCGTGCCCTGCGCCACAACTCTCTTGACAGGAGGAAACACGATCACTGCGCGTCTTGTGCCGCAAACAAACATACACACCTCTGTGAACCACGATCTCACTTATCGACAGAGAAAATACACCTGAATCTGGACGGGTAATCAATCCTGCTAACGTTTCCAAATGCACATGTTTGATAATGCCGTAATGCTTCCATACTGCATGGAAATGCTACGTATTCGTGTAAAATGCAAGTGCTTATGATGCATGCTTATGCAAAGAGTTACTTCAGCAAAATAAATGTTGAAGCCAAACTGGATCTGCTGGGGATAAACCGGAATACTACCGATACGGTTCCAACAAAATAAATGCTGGAAAGATGAACTAACTCCGCTGGGGACAACCATCCCGCTGGAAAGTAGCTCACAAACTCGTAGCTTCAAACTCTGCTGAAAATGATCGCCCTGACAAGGAAGGATCAACCTGTTGGGGAAAGAGAAAAGCAATCCTGGAAACTGCTTTCAGAAGGTGTCAACACTCTGATTACGCCCTGTGGGGATAATTCATCCTGCTATCACTGAGCTGGGGATTGACCGATGTGCTCTGATTCGCACTACACAAGACTCTTCGGGCGAGTTAATCATATTCGTCTCGACCCTTGCTGGGGAGGACCCTGCTCTGCTTGATAAGCCAATTCTGAACTACTAAAGATACATTGATCTCTTCCTTTGATGCAATCTTCACTCTCCTGGGGAGGCAACATTCAATTTTCACCTGGGGCGACTTCACTAGGGAAAGACACAACATTCATCCTCTGGAGAGGGTACTAGCCTGCCATGGACTCTGGCGGGGAGCTTTGCGAGCTTTTGAATACCTGCAACAGTCAACAAGCAAACATAAGACAATCTATGCAAAAAGAAACATCTTGGTAATCACCCATGACAACCGTTCAGGTAATTTCTGGTTTTAACAATCATCGGCCGAGGCCCGCCTGTTTACACACATGTAAGTTTTATCAAAAACATCGGCGTTTTTTTACAAACAAAACTGTAAAAGTTAAAACCAAAGTCACACACTACACTGAATAACACACTTTATTGATAACGGCCTGAAAATAGGCAAGATTTGTACATCAGATGCAACTCCTGAAAAGAGGTAGTCACACATAAACAAAATGCAGAAATGTACAAAGATACAGAATAAAATTTGTACACATGTCGGCAACGTGTTACAGACGAACACTATGAACCGATCCTCCTATGACTCGCCGGACTCTGACGCTTTCCTGATCTCTGTCTTCGGAAGAGATTGCTTTGGATAGTTGACCCCCGGATGCTCCCAAACCACTAAACAATCAAACTTGGACCGTAGTCATTTGCTTCTCAAATCCCTAACTTTTGCGTGAATCGCCCTTTGCGGGTTTTCAATTCACCGGGATACCCCTTTTTTCTGAAGCCGCCCAGTGTAGGTTTTCAACTTCGCGGGTGTACATTTTTTCATTTTATCCCTAACTTTTGCCCGACCCTTTTTATTCTGTTTTTTGGTTCGCCGGGATGCCCCATTTTTGCCTGGACTCTCTTTTTACTGTCCAGCGGGTCAATTTTTAAGCAAAGTATTTTTTTACTGCGTCCGAGTTCACAGGAGACGAAAAGTCTTCACCATCCATGGTTGATAATAATAAGGCTCCTCCAGAGAAGACCTTTCTCACGACGTATGGACCTTCATAATTGGGAGTCCATTTTCCCCTGTGATCCGATTGCGGTGGGAGAATCTTCTTCAGCACAAGATCACCCGTCTGAAAGCTTCGAGGTCGAATCTTCTTGTCAAACGCTTTCTTCATCCGGCTCTGATACAGCCTACCATGTGCAATTGATGCCAGTATCTTCTCGTCTATCAAGCTCAGCTGGTTCAATCTACTTCTCACCCATTCTGCCTCATCAAGTTGAACATCAAGCAAAACCCTCAAAGATGGTATCTCAACCTCCAATGGCAGGAATGCCTCCATGCCATACACCAGTGAGAAAGGAGTTGCCCCGGTTGATGTACGCACCGTCGTGCGATAACCGTGCAAAGCAAACGGCAACATCTCATGCCAATCCTTATACGTTACCACCATCTTCTGAACAATCTTCTTTATGTTCTTGTTGGCCGCTTCAACAGCGCCATTCATCTTGGGTCTGTACGGAGATGAATTATGATGCTCGATCTTAAACTCCCGACAAAGATCCTTCATCATCTTATTATTCAAGTTCGAACCATTATCAGTAATGATCCGTTCAGGAATACCGTATCTGCAAATTATATCCCTCTTGATAAATCTGGCCACCACCTGCTTCGTCACATTGGCGTAAGATGTTGCTTCCACCCACTTGGTGAAGTAATCGATCGCGACTAGGATGAAGCGATGCCCATTAGAAGCAGTAGGCTCAATCTTGCCAATCATATCAATTCCCCACATGGAGAAAGGCCACGGAGAAGCCATAACATTCAGTGGACTGGGTGGCACATGGATCTTATCAGCATAGATCTGGCACTTGTGACACCGCTTGGCGAACTTGAAACAGTCCATTTCCATCGTTAACCAATAATACCCCGCCCGCAACAACTTTCTGGTCATAGCATGCCCACCAGAATGTGTACCAAAAGTTCCTTCATGGACCTCTTCCATGAGTAAATTGGCTTCCTTCTCGTCTACACACTGGAGGAGTACCAAATCGTGGTTCCTTCTATACAGAACACCGTCGGGATTCAGATAGAAGTTGCCTGCTAATCTCCTTAGAGTCTTCTGATCACGACTGGATGCCCCAGCCGGATATTCCTTGTTCTTTAGGAAATTCTGTATATCGAAATACCAAGGTTTACCGTCAGATGCTTCATCAATTGCGAACACAAAGGCCGGCCTATCAAGGCGAGATATGACAATCCTGGGAGCCTCATTCCAGTAGTTGACCTTATACATCGAGGATAATGTTGCAAGGGCGTCTGCCATTTGATTCTCCGCCCGAGGTACATGATGAAACTCCACCTTATCAAAGAAAGGTAGCAACCTTCTCGCATAATTCATGTACGGTACCAGATTAGGTTGGCGTGTCTTCCACTCTCCCTTAATCTGATTCACAACCAATGCTGAGTCCCCATATACGTCCAGATTCTTGATCCTCAGATCGATAGCCTCCTCCAACCCCATAATACAAGCTTCGTACTCGGCTTCGTTATTCGTCACTGGAAAAGTCAATCTGGCTGTAAACGGGATGTGCGACCCGTGGGGAGTTGTAATGATTGCCCCGATCCCGCTACCGTACGAATTGACAGCCCCATCAAAAATCAATTGCCACTGGGAACTCCACTCAGGACCCTCACCAGGCAACGGCTCATCACAATCTTTAGCTTTTAAGTACATTATGTCCTCATCAGGAAACTCAAACTTCATAGGCTGATAATCCTCAATTGGCTGTTCGGCAAGATATTCGGACAAAACACTTCCCTTAATGGCCTTTTGGGAAACATACTGGATATCGTATTCTGTCAATACCATTTGCCATCTAGCAATCCTTCCGGAGAGCGCTTGCTTTTTAAACACATACTTGATCGGATCCATCTTCGATATCAGCATGGTTGTATGGTTCAGCATGTACTGTCTTAGACGTTTGGCAGCCCACGCCAATGCACAATACGTCTTTTCGAGCATAGAGTATCGAGATTCACAATCCGTGAACTTTTTACTCAAGTAGTAGATTGCATGCTCTTTCCTTCCTGTCTCGTCATGTTGACCGAGAACACAACCCATGCTGTTCTCAAGAACCGTCAGATACATAATCAGTGGTCGTCCCGCTACTGGGGGTATTAACACCGGAGGTTCCTGCAAGTATTCTTTTATCTTTTCAAATTCCCTTTGGCACTTGTCGTTCCAGACCACCGCTTGATCTTTCTTTAACAGTTTGAACAAAGGTTCACACGTGGTTGTTAGGTGAGAGATGAACCTAGCAATGTAGTTCAACCTCCCTAAGAATCCACGGACTTCTTTTTCTGTTCTCGGTGCTGGCATCTCTTGTATTGCTTTTATTTTTGCAGGATCGACCTCGATTCCTTTCTTGCTCACAATGAACCCCAGTAGCTTCCCGGATCTCACTCCGAAGGTACACTTGTTAGGATTCAGCCTCAGCCTGAACTTCCTCAGCCTCTTGAACAACTTCAGCAGATTAACCAGATGTTCTTCCTCCGTTTGAGACTTGGCAATCATGTCATCGACATACACCTCAATCTCTCTGTGCATCATGTCGTGAAAGAGTGTTGTCATAGCCCGCTGGTACGTTGCCCCAGCATTTTTCAAACCGAAGGGCATCACCTTATAACAGAAGGTTCCCCACGGGGTGATAAAGGTCGTTTTTTCCATATCCTTCGGAGCCATTTTGATCTGGTTGTACCCCGAAAATCCATCCATGAAAGAGAATACCAAAAACTGAGTCGTATTGTCAACTAACACATCAATATGCGGCAGCGGGAAATCATCTTTCGGGCTCGCTTTGTTTAGATCCCTATAATCGACACACATTCGAACCTTGCCATCTTTCTTTGGCACAGGCACAATATTAGCGACCCAAGTGGGATAAGTGGTGACAGCCAGGAATCCAACATCCCATTGCTTCTGCACTTCTTCCTTTATCTTTACAGCCATGTCAGGACGAGTCCTTCTGAGTTTCTGCTTCACAGGCGGGTAATCTTCCCTCAACGGCAGACGATGAACAACCATATCGGTATCCAAACCCGGTATGTCCTCGTAGGACCAAGCAAATATATCACTGTATTCGCGCAGCATCTCAATAAGCTCTTGCTTGATGTCAACCTGCAACGCGGCCCCTATACGGATATTCCTGACGCATTCTTCAGACCCTAAATTGACAATATCAATCTCTTCCTGATGAGGCAGAATGACCCTCTCCTCTTGCTTCAACAATCGACTCAGCTCTTCTGATAAGTCGCTATCCTCAACAATCTCCTCCTCAGCTTGGAAGATCGGATGCTCGAAGTGTAAACGAGTCATAGGAAGTCTTTGGTCGATGTCATCTGAAAATTCATGAACCCTGCGAGGGAAACGATTAAGTGCTTCAAAATGATATACAAGCAAAATACATAACCACACTGCCATTTTATTGCAAAATAAAAACAGAAAGAAAAGGATCACAACATTTGAATGTAAAAAACGTCGTCATTTATTGATCATACAAACATACAGGTAAAAAGTTAGGCCCTAAGACAAGGTCAACGATGCCCTGGGCAAGGCATGTGATCATACAATGATTGAAAAAAAACAACGCATTACTGTTTGGTGACTTGGATGACGTCCTGGATGGACCAGTTGCATAGGCCTTGCCCCGGCGTGTTGGGTCGAATCCATGCGTCCATGTCGCAGTCGCTATCCACTTCCTCTGTATCAGACACGACATTAATCCTTTCGAAGCTAACCCCTCCGGGCGTGAACACCACAGGTCCCTTGTACTTAGGCGCACTCTGTGAGGGAGATGGGCGGTACCCCAAGCCATACCTATCTTGCTTCACTGGTATGTCCAAAATCTTCCCCACTTCTGAGTCTCTCCTGCTTGTACCAATGCCTTGGCTTCTTTATATGAGGAGACGACCACCTCTTGCCCTTCACTCTTCACCGGAGCTTCTTCTTTAACCTTCACCCCTTCGAACGCCTGACACAGCGTTTCATGAATCTCTCCATCTACCTCCACGTACTTGAAGGAAGACAAATGACTGACTAAGATATCCTCTTCGCCACACACCGTCACAATACTCCCCTCCACCATATACTTCAGCTTCTGATGGAGCGTAGAAGTTACTGCCCCAGCGGCATGAATCCAAGGTCTCCCGATCAAACAGCTATATGCAGGCTGGATGTCCATGATGTAAAACACTGTATCAAACACCTCCGGACCTACCTGGATGGGCAACGTTACTGATTCGAATACCGACCTCCTCGTTCCGTCAAAGGCCCTCACCACCAAATCACTAGGTGTGCACAACAACCCACGGGTATCCAATTTCAACAGGGCTTTCTTTGGTAACACATTCAACGAGGACCCAGTGTCTACCAGCACATGGGATAAAATAGTGCCCCGGCATTCGATAGAGATGTGCAAGGCATTATTGTGATCACGCCCTCGAGGCGTTAGGTCAAAATCCGTGAATCCCAGCCCATGCCCAGCGTTAACATGTGCCATAACTCCCTCCAGCTGATTAACTGAAATCTCTTGCGGCACGAAGGATGTCTCAAGTACCTTCAACAGGGCATTTCTATGCGCCTCAGAACACAACAACAACGATAATATGGAGATCTTTGACGGGGTCTGCTGCAGGTGATCTATGATCTTGTAGTCACTTTTGCGAATCAATCTCATGAATTCTTCCACATCTTTGGTTATCGGCTCTTTCTCCTTACTCCCCGAAGATTCCCCCTCAACAACTTTGTTCTTACCCCTGGCGAGCCTCTCTGCCTCGACCTCAGGTGAAGTGAAAATTCTCCCGCTCCGGGTTATACCACCCGCTCCGACTATGTTATCTACGGATCCCGCTGGCGGATAATTCAAGTCAATCTTTTCCCCATTGCAATACACTTCAGCACCGTAGCACCACGGGACTGCCTTTGTGCTCTCATAAGGGACTGGTTTAGCCTTGGTAATAGTAACGGTCGGCCTTTTCGATGATGCCGAAATCGTCACTGATTTGAACGGAATGGTGATCGTAGCAACCTCACTACGCTCTTTTCCAGATTCTGTCTCAACAGACTTCTCTCGCCCCACAGACCTGTCAAACTGTAGGATTCCTTCATCAATCAAACCTTGAACTCCCCTTTTCAACTTCTCACAGCCCCCAGGTTGAACCAAACAGTCAGAACACTCTTCACTGCATCCGGGATAGACACCTCCTTTCAATAAGTGTTGCTTTACGTAACTCAAAGGGGTTTTCAACTTGCTCACTTCTGAAATCAAGTCCAACTCAACATCTGTCAGGATTGCATTGGCCCCAGCCCCACCATGCTTGGGCATTGGCTGTTGCGTGATATTGGGACCGTCCTTCCCGAAGTTAATAGCCGTACTATCAAGCAAATCCTGTACTTTATGCTTGAAAGCTAGGCAATTTTCAATATTGTGCCCTGGTGCACCCGAATGGAAGTCACAGTGCTCATTAACATCATACCCGACTGGTGGCTGGCCGGTTGGTGGTGCTAAGGTCCTCTTCTCGACTAGCTGCAATTTCAACAAAGTTTGAAGGAGTTCTGCATATGATACCGGCGGTACCTCGAATACTCTCCTCGGTCGTGGGTTCTGAAATCTGCGCTGATCATTATTTGGCTGCTGCTGAGGTTGTTGTCTCTGCTGCTGAGAAGGCCCTGGAATGGTTACACTTGCAACCTGCGATTGCTGATGCCAGTTCTGACCTCTACTTCTCCGTCGAGCATTGTGTATAGCGTTGGTATCACCCTGCCTTTTACCACCAAACGTCTTCTTATTACCTCTTGCGAAACTGGACTCACCCGCTTGAATTTTACCAATCTTCACTCCGTTTTCAATGCGCTCCCCCATCAAGATCAATTCAGAGAAGGTACTCATCGAGAAATTGAGCAACCGGTCATAGTACATTCCAGAAAAAGTTCCTATAAACATGTCCATCATTTCGCGCTCCACCATCGGAGGGTGTACCCTAGCGGCCAGATCTCGCCATCTCTGGGCGTATTCCTTAAAGCTCTCGCTAGACTTTTGAGACATGCTCTGCAGCTGGACTCGGTTAGGGGCGAGATCACTATTATATTGATAATGTCGAACAAAAGCCTCTGCCAGCTCTTTCCAACTCCTGATCTGAGTAGGCTCCAAGCTCATGTACCACTCCAGCGATGGCCCTGACAGGCTATCCTGGAAGAAGTGCATTAGCATATTTTCATCCTCAGAATACGCGGACATACGCCTATAAAACGCGCGCACATGCACCCTAGGGCATGTATCCCCTTTGTACTTATCAAATGATGGCGCTTTGAATTTCAGCGGGACCCTCAACCCTGGGACCAGCCCCATATTTGACATATCCAGCCCAAGAGCATTCTGGCTGGCTAATCCGTTCACTTTCTCTTCTAGCAATCTCATCTGATGGTTGTCATCCCTAGCTCTTTCATAACCCTCATTCTGACCAGAGAACACATCCTCCTGACGATCCTCCCAGCGAGGTACTGCATCGTATCCAACATAATCTGCATCACGGCCCGGACCCGTTTGGAAGTACCTGGGGTCGTACCTCATATTGCCCATCTCTTGAGCGTTGTACGCACCAGTTCCATATCCAAGATTACCATAACCATAGTCACCAAACCCAGCCTTGGCGCCAACAATGTTGCCATACCCCATGTTCACACCATTGAAGCCCTGGTTACCATTATTACCATTCATTCCGACATTCTCAACGCCCCCATTGAAACCCTGGTGGACATTACCCACAAATACCCCAGCAGTATCTGCATTGGCATTCATATTACCGGCGTTCCCACCTCCGCCTGCAGGACCGGTTTCTCCAGCATTCAAACCGGTTACGGGGATAGCATCAGCACTTTGACGATTCTCAATTCGGGGAGAAGCGGCAATATTTTCACCACGCGGTGTCCCGTTGTTTTCAGCCCGTGCGACTATCTGTTGAACCAGAGTCTGCAACTGCTCTTGTCCTTTGGCGATGGTCTCCATGGTTTGCATGAGCATGGCCATCCTGTCACGCATTTCTTGCATTTCACCCTGCACGTTGTCCATGATCTTCTTGTGATTAATTCTGGTAGAGTAACGGTGGACCCGCTTTTCTGCAATCCTGAAAATACCTGCTGATATGGATGAAGAATGATAAGGAACATGGATCACAAACCTGTAATGCAATGCGATTTATGCAAACAACAATGCAAAAATGCTAACGTGCATGTGTGCGTTGGGGATATTTCCCCTCCAATTCCAGTGTCAAGGTAGCAAGACAAGATAAACCATAAAGACAATATTTAGAAAAACCCTCATATATTTATTGGAATAACAGTCTCGTCAAGGCGTTACACAAATATGTTCCATACAACTGCTATGATAAAGGAGGATCCCAACCAACATGTCTGGCGGTGATCTCAACACATAGAATGCAAGAAAGAAATCAAGTGCGGGTACGGTTGCAGAAATCCTCAACCAGCTTCTTCGTCTCTGGGTGATCCGGTCGATAAATCAATCCTTCTATCAACTGATCCCTTTTCTTGACCGTTCCTTGGATATCTCTGACAAAATCTTCCCAAGCCTTATCCTGGGCACCATCCTCAGGTTTGGGCCTCTTGGCGTCTGCTCTGCGCTGACAATCTTCCAGATTCTTCATGGCATCAATCAGTTTGCGTTCGGCCTCGTATCGACGACATGCTTCTTCTTCGAGCTCTTCAGTCTTCACTTTAACCTGTTCTCCCAATTGAGCAACCTGTATCTTTAGCTCTTCCTCCCGTTCTTTGCGTTTGGCCATAGTAAGGTCCCAATGCTCTCTGAACTTAGCTAACTTCGTGTAGGCCTTTTCCAGCTCTTGTTTCTTAGTAGCCAATACACTGCTAACTGAGTCTACATCTAACTCCAAACGCTTCTTGGTTTCAGTCAACTCCAATAAAGTAGCCTTCAGATGTTTCAAAGTTTCAGCCTGTTGCTTGGAAAAATATCCTGTTTCAATCTTTTCATGACGAAGCTGGGCTTTCTCTTTCTCTAAAGCCTCTTTAGTCTTTGCTAACTCTTCTTTCTCTGTCAACAGCTGCTTGTATACCTGTATGTCTATAGTGGTGGGCTCCTCCACTGGAGAGGGATGTAATGGCTGAACTGCAGGATAAGGCATAAGGAATTTCGTAGCTCGTTCACGAATCCATTCCACATACGGACCGAGAACTCGAGTACCCCCTTTGCTAAATGAAGACTTTCCTCTCTTATGCAGGTTCTTCCATGCTTTCTTAAGCTTGATCAACATCTTTTCCTCTATTGCCCCAGTAAGATACAGAGATTCTTGTATCTCCTCGGGCTTCAGCGCTTCCTGAGGTGCATATCCAAACTGCCTGATTAATAAGGAAGGGTTGTAATTGACACACCCTCTCCTTCCTATCAAAGGAACATTAGGGAATCCTTCGCATCTGTATATAACCTCAACTCCTAACACCTCCTCATTAACCCACACCACATTCTTAGAAGTCAACCCCATCAAGCGCTCAGACCATCCTAAAGAATCAATAGAAGTGACGAAAGGCCCTGACTTCGGCATATGACTAGTAAACCACCTGCACAGTAGAGGTACACAGCAAGAGACATTCTTTCCTCGCCGGTTTTCATTTTTGTAGTGAGTTGAATGGTGAATATCTCCCAGTAAGGTAGGAACTGGGTTCTTTGCGGCCAGAATATAGAAGGCACCCGCATCAACAAAATCAGGTTGGTTTGGGAACAATACAATGCCATAAACACACACAGCAAGGATGGCATCAAAAATAACCCAGCCACCCTTCTTGGCATACTCCCGAGCCTTCTCCACCAAAACAACCAACGGAAATCCCCACACATCTCCTTTTCTGATCATCTTCCCTGTCAGCTCAAACTCTCCTAAATACAGAATAGCAGAAAGCTTAGCCAGATTAGGCTTAGCGTCCGTGTGATAGAAAGGCATCTGCTCGCGAATCGGTATATCCAAGAGTGCAGAATACTCCTCCAGGGTAGGAGCCAAGACAAAGTCAGGAAATAGGAAACACCTGAGCTCAGCATCATAAAACTGCAACAAGGTGTAAATACCGCTGATCTCATAAGCCGAGGGCTGGTAAACATAAGTCAGGATCCTCCCATATGTCTTCCTGAAATCTCCCATCACCTTCTTCCCAGCTATAGTAATTAACTCTGACAACAGACTGATATCTGGAGACGGGAATCTGTAGGGTAACACTCTCTTCATGGCTTCCATGTCTGCTAGGAAACAACCACCGGAACTGGGAGGGAAAATATGTACCTGCAATACACACACGTTAGTTGGATGCAAATGGTAATGCAATAATGCAATATGATAAATGATGCAATCAGTGAACACAGGGGCCATGCTGTAGCCTGAAGAGGAACATCTCTATGATGTCAAGAACAGAAAACCACCACAGTCACCAGAACCTCATGACACTGATTATCATCTGACACCCAAAATACCAATACCCTGGTAAGAAATCCATCTAAACCTCTGTCTCTGACGAGAAAACCATCTGATAATAGTATCGACCTCAGACAAGAAATCCATCTGATCCAATCAACACACCTGTTAACGAGCTAAGAAAACCATCTGATAAATACTGAATCACGGTTTCTGAAGGCCAGTTTTCCTGCAATAACCGAATCCCCCTCACAGGTATGGACCTAATCCACGGACAAAGGTACGACATCCTATGCGGTCATCAGCGTCACAGACTTTCATGAGTGACGATATGATTCCCAGAAGGAGTGGCATCATCAAGTCATGAAGAGGCCTCACTTAGATGACTTCCAATTGATCGGTCCCTAGAGTCGACAATCCTCACGTCTGGACTCCCCTCAGATCCTCAGGATCGGAAAGGAGCACCTCGGAGAGAACCTCGTCTGAGCGCAGATTTCGTAGGGAACGGTGCCTGCTCAGCAAACAGGTTCGTCTACTACTCTCCACAACTATGTCTAGGTGCATACTCAAGCCCAGGTCCGGCTTCTCACTCATAGTAACCTCCCTTTCCCACAGCAATAATCATAATAATATAGTGCTGAAAGTAAATGCGGAAAGGTAAAGGTACGGAAAAGTAAAGTGCAGAAAGGTAAAACACATATGCACAACACCCAACAGATAAACACCCAAGCGCTAGGACTGACTCACGTAGGGGATGGGAAACGGTCCCAACATAAGGGATGGGAAAAGTCCCTAGATGCTATAGATCCCTAGCAGAGTCGCCAGCTGTCGCTACTGCGAAAATCGGCGCCGGCTGACAGAAGAGTCGCCACCTTTCGTTATTTATCCCTCAGAGCGGGAAAGGAAACGATCGAAAAAACCTGACGAAAAAGGTAAGACAAGGTCGTTGCAACCATTGTCTGGGTTCGGGAGTCGGTTACGCAAGGGGAAGGTATTAGCACCCCTCACGTCCGTCGTACTCGACGGGATCCACGCTTGGTGTTTACAAGGAAAAGGGTGTGTTTATCTATCTACGCTAGTGGTCAGTCTGAAAAGAAAAGAAAAGGACAGGACTCGACAGAACATACGCTGTTCTGGGCCTACGTACTCCCTCGTGCAATGGGAAAGTCAGAGTCAACGTAGTTCGACTACCTACGTCTAGATAGGGGGGAAAGGTTGCTCGCCAGGACATCGCGTCCTGTGCCTACGTACTTCCACACGGCATGGAAGATCAGAGAAAACGTAGTTCGGGCTACGCACGACACAAGCTATTCAAGTGTTTTTTATGGGAAAATGCACCTTAACCAAGGGTTTTCACAGTCCAGGAGGACAAAAGGTTTTGATGTTTGTTCAAATCTTTTGACGGAAGAAATGAATTCACTTTTGTTTTATCCTTTATTAAGTGTTTTTATGTTGTTTTGAGAAAGGAAAGAGACACCCTAAAACTATGGTTGAAAAGGGGAGTCTACCTAATGTTATCATGCCTGGTTAACCAACCTAATGTCTATCATAACTCCCCCACAACAGAGAAGTTAGAGTTCCTAAGGGATCATGGCCAGAGCACTAAACAACAAATAGGAATCACTGCAAAGTAAAGACATACTGGAAATATGCATGAATGCAACAACCAAATAAGCAAGGCACAAAGGCCACACACCACAGAGGTAAGGGAGCTCAGCTCTACCAAATACCAACAAGCAAAGCCACTCAATAACAATCAAACAGAAGGAGGACCACCTCAACGTCTCATGCACATAAATCCTATTTCTAAGATGCACCTATCTCAGAAATATCTAGATGAACCCCTAAGACTAATGCAGCACAACACCACACAAGTCAAACAACACATAGAGATGGAAAGGGCTAACCAGCCTGACAAATTCCTATCCAAAAGCAAGAAACTACCCTGAGAAAGACCCTAAACAACCCTAAAACAAAACCCTAATCTACCTCTGAGCAAAGTCCTAAGCAAAACCTTAAGCAAAACCCTAAGCAAAACCCTAAGCAAAGCCCTAATCAAATCTCTAAGCAAAACCCTAAGCAAAACCCTAAACAACACCCTAAAGGGAGAAATCAATCCCATTCTTCAAGCTTCAAGACAAGCTTACCAAAGAAAGGGAGCTAAGTAGGCAGACTCATAGTGCCTTCCTCAGGAAAGTACTAGGAGGCTCCTACTTAGGAATCATATCCCATGCGGCTCAACAACTGTGATCGGTTTACATTCCTCCTCAGGAGAAACTAAACTCACATGAAGGCTCCAACATCATTGGATATTTGAGAAATCCTACATGAACTAGGGGAACTAAGTGAACAGACCCATAGTGCCTTCCTCTGGAAAATACTAGGGGGCTTCCACTTAGGAATCATATCCCATGTGGCTCAACAACTGTGAACGGTTTACATTCCTCCTCAGGAGAAACTAAACTCACATGAAGGCTCCAACATCATTGGATACTTGAGAAATCCTACCTGAACTAGGGGAACTAAGTGAACAGACCCATAGTGCCTTCCTCAGGAAAGTACTAGGGGGCTTCCACTTAGGAATCATATCCCATGTGGCTCAACAACTGTGAATGGTTTACATTCCTCCTCAGGAGAAATTAAACTCACATGAAGGCTCCGACATCATTGGATACTTAAGAAAGAGGTGAGAAGAAAGAATGAAAAACATCCATAGTGCCTTCCTCAGGAAAGTACCATAAATTTCCCTCAAACTTCAGGATCTCAAACCTCACAGAAAGAGAGCAAGCTCCTATACCAGGTCTTCAATTTATGCATCCTTGCAAGCTCTATCAAGTCTTCATCCAGCCTCCATCTTCAAGAAGAAACCACAGGCCCTCCAACCAAAAGAAACTATCTCTGAAGTTCAACCGCAGTTGAACTTCAAAGTCAGAAGCCCTCAATACTTCTCCTATTCTCAGGCTCAAACAAAAATAACAGAGCACCCTATAAAAATATACCAAAAATCTAGGGGAAACCTACATGCTTCTATGATCCCAAGATCAAATCTCAAAGCCTAAGTCAACTTCTAAGGCTACTAAACAATCCCTAACATTGAATGGTCAAGGGTTAACCAGCAAGTTATGAGGTCTCTACTCTCTAACCCTAAAACAGCATCAATAAATTTCTAAAAAATCCCCAAAAATCCTATGGGGAGCATGCATCAGTCTAGTATAACATACTAAAAAACTAAAGCAAAATTCATTACCAAGCGAAAGAAATAAAATCAGCAAGGCAGACACATCACAAATCAATTACTCAATACCAATTAAAATACAAAAATGCAAATAAAAATGAAAATGCATGATCACTTCAATATTTTTGCACCATAAAATTCTAAATTTGAATTATGAATCTACAGAAAAAGAAGAGAATTAATTGGATAATCCTACTATTTTTTATGAATTATTTTCTAACATGAATAAAACAAAGAAAATTAAAAAGAAAAATAAAACCAGGGGGTGGCGAATAGCAAAACGCCTCAGTTATTCAGACTGGGCCCAAATATAGGGGGGTGCGCATAGCAATTGGGACCTAAGCCCAAACCAAATTCATTCTCACAATCAGGAGGGGGGTCAATGAGTAAACAAAGGGGTGCGTGATAGTAATTCAGACTTGGGCCTAACCCAATCCAAACCCTAACCCAATCATCAATCAACAAAACCAAACTTCTCCCCCAAAATATCGTTCACTGTTCACTCCCCCAAACCCTAGCACCGTTCTTGCCTCACGAGCTCTCGCTCTGAACCCTCTCAAACCTCACCCAATCCCTCACGAGAATCTGCAACTAAACCTAATCTAACTCTCACCAAACTTCGATTCAATGCCCTAACTCAACCTAAACTCTACTTGAATCAAGACAAACATCGAGCAATCCCAGCAAACAGAAAGGAGAATGCAACCAGAATCAAGCGAAGACATACCTGGATACGGAGTACGAACGGCTCGTGAATATCTTGGAGCTTCAATGAAGAAAACCTGGTGATCTCAAGCCGTTACACAGAGATCTTGATGAAGGTTCTTGAGGATCGCTGAAGATCGCTGCAAGAAAAAGGAAGATCTTGAGGTTCTTTAAAGATCTTCTGGGGATCGTTGAAGATTAAGTGGATTTCTGGAAAATCCGGATGAACACGATGAGCGAATCTGACGAACTCATGAGGAACGTTGCTGAATATTGATGAACAGATGATGCTGATGAATAAATCTGGACGAGCGTTGATGAGGTTCGTGAAGCGTGGACGAAGATCTGTTGTAGGTTGATGATTCGTAAACGTTGATGGATCTTGAATGAAGCGACGGAGATCCTGGAGATCTTGATGAGTCGATCTGGAGATTGTTTGAAGTTTCCGGCAATGGATGAATTTTCCGGTGGCTTTGGTTGAGTTTTCCGGCGACGTCCTGGATGAGGGTAGACGATGAGAAACGAGTGAACGGATGAATCCCTGGCGAATTTGCAGTTTTCGGCGAAGCTACTGAAGTCCGGCGATGGTTACGGTGACGGAGGGTGGTCCGGCGGGCGGCTGCATGGCCGGCGGTGGGGGGGGAAGTGAGTGGGATCCAGGTGTCGTTGGGGAGTTTGAGAGTTGAACGCGTGGCAGGAGAAGAGGCTGGAAGGAGGACGCGTGGCAAGGTGTTGGCAGAGAGAGAGTGAGTGGGTTGAAACGTGGCAAGAGCTGGGAAGAAGAGAAGAGGGACGCGTGGGGCCCCCTTTTATAGGACACGTGGCTGGACAAAAACGGACAAAAACGGACAAAAATGATAAACTGGGCCTCCAAACTGGGCCCAACGAAAATGGCCTGAAAAATCTGAATTAAAATGAATTAACTCAATTAAGAAAGCTAATTAAAAACTAAATGAAAACCTAATTAAGTAATTAACTAATGGTTAAGCCTAATTAACTCTAACTAAAATTAAAAACTGCAATTAAACCTTAAATCAGAATTAACCTAATCTAATCCTAATTAAATCTAACAAACTCTAATTAAAAAAAAAATCCTAATTAATTCTGATAAACTCTAATTAAAAAAATTAAAATCCTAATTAATTCTGATAAACTCTAATTAAAAAATTAAAATCCTAATTAATTCTGATAAACTCTAATTAAAAAATTAAAATCCTAATTAATCTCTATTAAGTCCTAATTAACTCTAATAAGAGAATTAACCTAAAAAAACTCTATTAATTCCAATTAATTTCTTAAACTAATAAAAGTAGAAAAAACTCTAATAATTTCTATTATTTCTATTAAATTTATACTAAAATCTATACTATTTATTTAAAAGAAATTCTATTATTCTATTAAAACTATTAAAAAAACTATTAAAACCCATTAAAAAACTCTATAAATTCTAAAAATGATTTAAAGCTATTAAAAATATAAAAAAAATCTATTTAAATTCTAGAAAATCTATAAAACTTATTTAAAATTCTACACACGGCTATTAAATCCTAAAAATGCAAACAAAGGCCAATAGCCAACACAAAGGAGAGTGCGAGACCAGATCGAAGCACACAGTAAACCCGGACACCCAGAATTCTCAAAAATTACTGTGTAAGCTGAAAACACCGAGAAGCGCACAATTTCCCGAAAATGAAACCTGATTATCTAGACTGGATCGGGAATATCCGGTGATGAAAACCAAGCTGTAACCCTGACATCCTCTTTCTGTGTACAAATGCCATGCATCTGATATGCGAATACGAATTAAACCACGAACCAGGTAGGAGAGCCGTTGGTTAAATTTTAGGTGCAACACCTACGTATCCTTGTCTAGTACAAGAAATCATAGTAAACGTAGTTTGGGCTGACACGACCACAAACTGGTTCAAGTGTTTTAACTGAGTAGAGTTAAATGGTGTTCCAGCAGTTAGGGATGATGCTTGTTTGCGGTAGAACCAAAACTTAACACACTTTTTTTAAAAATGATTTTCAAACAATCCCGAATGATAAAAAGGTTTGATGTTTTGTTTTGTATTTTTTATGAAGAAGTGAATTGAGTTAAGATTTATAACTCATGTTGCGCTAAAGACTATAACTTGAAAGCGAATGCGTCGCATATCGCCCAAAGGGCATACGCTAAACACTCTAGATAGATTGAGAGGAGGCCCCCCAACTATCATTCCTCAAGTACTTAAGGCTCGTAGCCATATAACACTTATTATCCTTTGTTAGGTGTCTTAAAAGATTATGAGATGAGAAAAGAAAGACACAAACTCTAAGGGGAAACTAATCAACCCTAATGTTGTCATGCAAAATGCTCCTAAAGTTTGGATTAAGAGGGAAAGAATCTATCCTAATGTTATCATACAAAGGATTGAACACATAATGTCTCTCCTACTCCCATCTTAAATAGAGGGACTAGTAATCCTAAGGGATCATGGTAAGAGACCAAGTAAACTACAGATAATTCAATCACAGATGTAATGAAGAAGGAGATGAAGTTGACTTAAACAAGTCAAGACAATGCAAACATGATATGCAAATATGCAAAGGTGAAATACAAAACTCAAATGATGCAAACAAATGATCAAGACAAAGTTGACTTAAACAAGTCAAAAAGAGTGAGATGAAATGGGAGAAGTTACAACTCCTACAACATTCAACCATCAATCACTATAATCAAAGCTAAACACAAGGAAAAGTAAAAGGCCATGATCAAAAAGGAGATGCGAGAAAGAGGCTTGGGCAGCAAGCAACATGTAAAATATCTCAACCAAATATCTCATATTAATCATGAAAGAGCAAAGAGCAAACAAGTGCAAAAGATTGATCCATCATTCAAGACAAACTCAAAGTATGAACATGGATACCAAATTGTCTTAAATGATGATCAAAACCCAAGGGACACAAGTGAAACCAAAAGGAAAGGGTTCAAAACAAGATGGAAATCAAAAACACAAACAAGAAACAAGGCAAGGCAAATGGAAGAACCAAAGTTCTAAACCAAATTCAACACTTACAAACAAGTGGAAATGCTTAACTTCTAAGTAATTTGTGAAACAAGTTACACCAATGTATGACCTAGACCTAAAAATGAACGACCAGCATCTTGAGCAAGTTATAAACATGTAATAACACTCACAAGATGCATATGGGATCATTAGAAATCAATTTCCCAAAGAAACTAGGTCAAACTAGCTTGTATGAACACCTTCAAAGGTGGCTTGACTTGCAAGGTTCACCAAAAATAGAAGAATAGTTCAATAAATTCCACATAAAATGCATAAAGCAACCAAGTCCAATGGCAAACAGAAGCCAAAGTTTCAAAGTTTAACTCAACCCAAGGCATCACCAAGTAAATTGATTAACAAGGGTGCTCCACCTTTTTGAGTATTAATCGAGGGTCAACAAAAAACAACCCAAAGTCAACTACAAAATGATCAAACATAAACCAAAACCATCCTCAAGAGTGCCTCAATCTCTTACCTAGGTGAGGGAGAGGCCATGGTCATTGGAGATTTGAATTGGAGGTTCAAATGTGTTAGATCAATGCTAGGGTGAACCATAAAACACATCACATTGCAATAAAATAAAATTGAAAAACAAAATAAAATCAGAATATAAAAATATGGAAAATTAAATATGACCCTAGTGTAAGAAATTTTTTTTTGAGAATTTTTGGATGATCAGAAGTATTTTTAATAATTAAAAATGGAAAAAATAAATAAAAATAAAATAAAATAATAAAGAAGCCATGGGAGGTGTAGTAGCAATTCCTAGAAATAATTGAAAACAAAGCAAAACGTGATCTGGGCCCAAAAAAGGGGGCGCGAATATCAGTCTGAGCCCAGCTGACCCAGACTCAGATCAAAACATGAAACACATTGTTTCATTAATCCATCTGGATTTCAACGCGTGCGTGTCACCTGGTCAATCCAATCAAAATACAACAGGCAAGCAAGTCAACAAGTCAGCCTAGGCCAACTCAGCTGGGACCTGAGAATGAACCAGACGTCGAAGGTAGGACTCCGGTCGTCTTCTCCGGCCATATCGGCGGAGATCAGTCCACGATTCTCAGTAGAAATGGCCAAAAATGGTACCAATCGAAACGTTTTGCTACAAGGATCTCAAATCCACAAATTAATCAATCCAAATGTTCAAAGTAAAGATAATCGAAGGATTGAAAATCAAACATGTCATCTGAAAATGTAATCAAACAAGAACAACAATGGATCAAACATGGCCTACTCAACGTAGGGCTTCAGATGCAACCAACATGAACTTAGATATGTGCCTAGAATGAGAGAAAAATGGAAAAGAAGCTTACTGAATGGAGCAACTCCGTTGGTTCTTTAGAAAGCTTGACTTTCTTCCTTCCAATCCACTCCTTATGCTCTCAGGAAGACAGTGCAAGCTTCAATTGCAGTTGATTTGAGGTGAAAACATAGATTTAAAAATGAAAAATGTTTGGAAAATTTGAAATTCTCTTTGCTCTCAAACTGCAAACCTCTATTCTGAGCATTAGGGCAACCTAGAATGCTTTTACATGATGGGTTTCTGATCACCATGCAGGCCCATGTTGTCTTATTGGTGAGATTTGAAAAAAATGCTAAAAATGATGCCATCCTCATGCACACGCGTTTTTGCTTCCTTCACACCACATGAGCTCAACAATTTAAAGTGTGTGGAATGTACAACTGATTTGAATTGGTTTGGGCTTTGCATATGATCTCATGGCATTTTGTGTTGGTCCATTTGTGTTAAGTTCCTTTATGATCATGTATTGGTGTGGAAAAGTTCAAATGTGGGACAAAATAAGACCTATAATGTACCAAGTTCATACCATGACCAAAAGTCAAGATTTCACCTTGAAAACCTCCCACATGACCATGTAATTCCATAATTTCCATGAATTTTGAGTTTAATGATGTAAATAAAGATCTTAGGTACAATTTTCATGTTGGTTGGAAATGCATTCTAGGTACATAAGTTCATGAAAATGCCATTGAAACAAATGACCTATAATGAAACTTTCCCTAAGTACCCTTGCCTTGTGAGGTCCATAACTTGAGATGTACAAATAGTATCAAGGACTTCTAGGACTCTTTGTAAATCTAAGACCATGAAGAACAACTTTCATGTTCACTTGAAGTTGAGTAGAAACTTGCTTCTAAGTCAAAAAAGCCTTGGAAGTGAGTTGACTTTTTGTTGACCAAAATTCTCTTCATCTGAGACCCCTAACTTGTTGGCATCATAACTTGAGATTCACAAACTCAATTGATGAGTTCTTGTACTCAAAAGAAAGCTTATAATATTCTCTACAAGTCTCATATTTTCATGAAAATGAGATTGAACTTTTATCATAGGATAAATTGTCCTTGAAGTTGGGCACTAAAGAAGGGCATTTTACACTAAGATCCTCTGAAACCCTAATTTAGTAACTTCTTGAACTCTTGATTCTTTTTGATGTGATATCATCATGTCATTTCAAATCCTTTAAGGTGAATTCCCATGACTTTTATGACTTAGAACCAAGTCTTGACCCCTCTCAAGTCCACAACTGACTTTGGGTTGACCAGATAAAACCCTAGTTCAATATCTTTTGACTGTGCTTCTTTACAGATGAATTGAATGACCAAACAAACCCCACCAAGCCTCTCCAAGGTACACAATGAACTTCAAAACCATTTCTTGTCCAAATAAATGATCTCATGAACCCTTGATGCCCCTCTGATGATCTCCAAAATAGGGTATAACATCCACAAACCAATCTCTCCTTTCAAGGAGCTTTGACCCTTCCATGATGATGATAAACACTTGATGGCCTGCACAAATACCTCTTGCTTGATCTTGAAACCAAAGAGACCCTTCTCTTGAATGACACAACAACTCTTGATCCCCTTCTAAGAATAATGCTATGCAAATGCAAATGCTAGAATACAATGAAACACAAGCCAAGTTAAGAAGAAAAGGTTGGTCAAATTTTGGGGTACAACACATAGTCACGCTTGACCTCAACTTCAATTCGCTTCACACGATCCAAATACCACTCGTGGAAAATCACAACACGAACGAAATAATTGCAAGTATGAAACCAACTCAATCACAGAATTGGAGTTCAAAGGAGGTTACCGCGTTTGCGCAACAACGACGATGGAAGAACGTTGCAATAGGTATGAAATCCCTCCGTTCTTGCTTCTTTAAAGTGTTCTGCTTCAATGGTTGTCACTGTGTAGTGATGTTTGAATTGCTTCTGCAATGATGAACTCTCGAAGGTTAAGTTGTCGTTGTCGTTGGCTCGAATTCTGTGTTTTGCAGAAAACCTCAATTGATGGATTGAAGTTTCTTCTAATTCTCTTGTAGGAGCTCAAAGGTGAAGATGAGGATAACAGGAGCATAATGAAAGCTATATGTTTTTTTTCTATTCTTTCTCCTTTCCACCAGTTTTTTTTATTTTTTGTGCTCCTCCCTTATTGATTTCTTACTTCCTTTTAAATACCCGAAGAATACTTCTTCCCTAAGTTTTAGTACAAATATGTTTTGTCCTGTTGCAGGAATTTACGGTACGATGAATGGGGTCAACTTGTAGGATGAGTAAAGGTTGGATGATGAGTAGCAGGCTGTAGGGAATGTGATAGTGGCTGGATTATGCAAGACAAGGTTTTCTCGTGTCGCCACTTCTTTCTGCAAACGGTGGTACAATTCATCAGGGCCCACTTAGAATTTGGAAGGTACTGAATTTTGTCCTCTTTGCTTGTGTGGTCCCTACTGTCTTACTGCTCTATGAATTCTCATTCTTTTTGGTATCATTTTCTGTCTGCACAAGTTTAATTGCACATTTGACATGAAATTATGTTTGGAATATGGATATGTGAATTTCGAATATGGATGGTTTTGAAGGTTATGCTCTTGGTTTGAATGTGATTGTGGTTCGGTTTTTGGATTGGTTCATGAGAATGAATGGCCTTTTTTGTATGCTTGTAGGGTAATTGGGAATAAAGCTTTTGAAGGCCTAACATGGAGTAAGGAGGTTTGGAGGAGGATGAAAACTCGCTGCAGGGGGAATACATGAGTTTGAGAGGAGAAAAGGTTGCCGTAACTTCTAGGCTTAGTGTAGGAACTGGGCCTGAAAGCATGCTCTTTATGTCATTAGCAAGAATTCATAGGCTTTTCATCATACAACTTGTAATTGTTTGTAACTCTTTTTGTGAATTATCCTTCCCCATGTAATCAATCATAATATATTGCAATGCTGGTACTTTTCTTGCGCCTTGTAAAACAAAAATTCTATTGTTGTATATTATTTTATAAAAATGGGATTTTCATTGTAGGTACTTTTTATGCGCCCTTTCTAAATTCAAGCCTGAGTTGCAACAAATTCAGTCAACAAGGTAATGGGTAGAGCATCATTGAGCAAGTCCAAAATCAATATCTTTAATTTGCTTCAACACTCAATGCCCGTTATTTTTAATAACAAGGATGCACTTCTTTTCCAACCTCAACCTAGTTGCATACAAGGGTCCTCTTTTAGTGGCTTTGGATGATTTGGGTTAAATTGAAATGTAGAATTGATGTGGATTTAAAAATGGGTTAAGAGAATGAATTATGATTAGAACTTGAATGAACACTTCCAAAAAATAAAATAAATCCGAATCAATCTTCACTTCTCCATGAAGCCAAATCAAACCTCCTTCCTTAAATCGATACCAACTTGCACCGTAAGCAACAATCAATCAACAATTGCACAGATGATCTCCTTGATGTATAAAAAAATGATGAATTAACTTGAGTTTTCAATGAATAAACCAAACCCCAACTTACATACATGAAAACCTGATTCACTGCTTTTGATGGATCTTCTGAGTAGGAAAACCTTGAAGCTTGATGATCCTTGATAGAAATATGCTCATGATGATGAGAAATTAACTATTGCTTCAAAATTGAATAATAGTACCCCAAAGCAAATAGGAACCCTCATTCAAAGAACCTCTCAATCCCATGCCTTAGAAGACCAATGCGTTATGACCTAA
>OZ012738.1:187696495-187746771 GCA_963859935.3 Lathyrus sativus | reverse complement strand
TATAAAGATGGCGGGTACCAACCAAAAGTTGGGATAGCCAATGGATATGAGATACCAACCAAAAGTTTGGATGCCAAAAGATAACAAACATGAAGATACTAACCAAAAGTTTGAATAAAGGCTACTAACCAAAAGTTAGGATCTCCAGAGAGAGTACCAACCAAAAGTTGGGATAAAACGCTACTAAACAAGAGTTAGAATCACCCAGACGCAGACCGAAGGCGAACACACAAAAATGAAGACTACCAACCAAAAGTTGGGATGATCAACAAGAGATACCAACTGAAATTTGGGATAAAAGGCTACTAACCAAAAGTTAGAATCACCCGGACGCCGACCGAAGGCAAACACACAAAAATGAAGATTACCAACCAAAAGTTGGGATTATCAACAAAGATTACCAGCCAAAAGTTGGGATACAATGAGGATATACAGGAAGTAGAATCAACCGACTTATAAACTGATATAAAGATGACTCTGTTGGGGAATAAAAGAACCTCAATTCTATCCACTAAAGAGTTAATGGAAGGAAAATAGTCCTCCTTAGAGGGACACATCATCAAAGAGTTTATGGAAAGGAAGCTGACATCGTCAAAGGGTTGATAACATTTAGAATGTCGTCATCAAAGGGTTGATGGCAAGAAAATGGACTTCGTCAAAGGGTTGACAGAGTAGCAGAAACTTCACTGAAGAGACACATCATCAAAGAGTTGATGGAACGAAAACCTGACCAAAAGAGCACCTCATCAAAGAGTTGACGAGAAGAAGATTTGTTTGAAGAGTTACATCATCAAAGAGTTGATGGGAAGAAAAACTTTTCCGAAGAAACACATTGTCGAAGAGTTGACGGGAAGAGAAACTTGCTTGAGGATGTTGTCATCAAAGGGTTGATGGATAAGGCCTGATTTGAGGGTAAGATCGACGTATGATCTACGACCCAAAAGAAATTAGGCAGATAAGTTGACTGAAACTTTTGCTGGGGAATGACTCGACATTCTCTCTGAGGATATGTCAATGATTTTTCTAAAAGGTGATTCGGGTTTCCACGCAAGGTACCAAATCTGGCTTATACTTTGCATGCACATGTTAGATATGGCATAATGCTCCATATGAGATGGAAATGCTATGCATTTAAGGATGTAATGCAAACTACTATATGCAGAATGCAGACGAAGGCTCGAGCCTTCGGGGAAGAAGGATGTGCCAAGTATGATTAGACTTACTAGGAAGGATAGGGGAAACCTGATGGTGATTTATACTTCGAAGGTGATATTTTTCTGAGTACCAATGAGGATTGGGTTTTTAAATAAGGTGCAGCTAAGGACTGGAACTTCAGTGGTTGCCAATAGGGATTAGACTTTAGAGTTTATGAGGATGCCAACAAAGTAGGCTTTTCTTGGAGATGCCAATAGGGACTAGGATTTTGGTTTCTGTGAATGCCAATAGGGATTGGGCTTTTGATGAGGTGTCAATAGGGATTGGGCTCTGGATTTCTTGTTCGGTTTTACCAGGCTTCATGCTATGCTATGATAGATGATATTCAATATTTATGCAATGATATGACAGCTCAACTGGTGGTTTCGAGGTAGGTCAGGTACGACTGACGTTGAAAAGTTTCTTGTCTGGATACAAGGTTTCTGGTTGAAAGGTTAAGGAACGGTTAACATGACTTCTCGACATTCGTCTTGAACTTGAAGGTTGACATAACCTTCTTGAGTAGCTCTGGGTAGCTCTGAAAATATGGAGGGGAAACATTTATCTGTCTCCAATCTTGCCCCAGCCTATGGGATCTTTGTAAAAATCCTCCACGAAAGGAAACATGTAACCTCTGTACTCTAATGATTTAAGATGAATTGCCTCAGCATTCTGAATCTCGAAGAAGTGTTTTAGATTAAATGATTTCTGGAGAGGATAACTTTTGTGCTCTTAGGGTGGCCTGCCCCCAGCCATGAAGTGATTTTGCCCCTGATTGGGTGATTTGCAAAGGAATCACCACAGAATAACTGACTTTCGAGAGATTTATCGAATCTCGCCCCGATTGCCCCAGATTAACTGAATCTCTGATAGTTAAACCTCCTGGTGTGATCATTTGACATGACTTGCCCCTGCTCAACAGTGTACTTAGGCGTCTTTGTAATCTTATCTTTATCAATCCTTCCATTGCAAAAACTCTCCTGATGTCAAGTACTTACTCGCAAGTAAAACAATTTATTTTGAAAATGATGATTTTAATGTAATGCATATGACAGTTTTGAAATCCAAGTCTGTTCACTGGAGAAAATGTTGTGACATATAGTGAACGAATCACTTATTAGAATGTCACATCCATACCGACATGAATGGTAAGAAAATCCTCTTAGGATTCAGCTTTGACGCGATCTTTACCGATGTACGCTTTCAAAATAACCTTGCTTCAATTAGGTCTTTTGAGGGTTGTATTATGACCTGGTTCACGGTTTGAGAAAGAAAGGACATAAGGCTCAAAGTTTTATTTTAACCCACCCATTATCCTTGATGTTCTCTAGTCCTATGTTCAGTTAACTCGATACAAGCACTCACCTTTCAAAGATTATTGAATGGCAGGAGTGATAACCTACAAGGCTTTTGGAGTAACAGTCATTCGCTTTTCGTCTTTGGTGTCTGGAGTCACAAGACTTGTTCTTTATCGAGGATTTTTCTTTTGTAATCCTTTTCATTTTCATCATTTTTTTTATTTCCCTGCTTTTTCTTGGACTGATTCTTTTGAATTTTTCGATTTTAAAGTCCGGCGGGATGCCCTGATTTTTCCTAAGTCACTTGTTTTCAAGTTATCGACTTAGCGGGCTTTTTCATTTTCTTTTTCTTTCATTCTCTCTTTTTTGGAACAAATCGTATGACATCGGCTTGTCTGACTTGTTTGAAAGGGTTGTGACTGCCTAATTCCTCGGTTGGTAAGGCATAACTACGGTAAGTTTGTGAGGTACGACCTCTATAGGTGTGATTGATCCTCGAACGGGAACACTCCTTTTGCAATTTGGATGCTTGGTCAAATTAACTGACACCTACCCTACCCTACGTTAAGATTGAGGGTTTTTCGTTTTCAGAAGGAAACTCCTACTTCTAGGCTCAAAGGGGTTGACAAGGGATTATCTTCCTTATATCTCTGGTGTTTGAGGATTTGAAATAATGCATGTACATCATCAGCAAAGGTTTTATTCAAAAGCATACAATCAGAAGTTTTGCGTCTTTCAATTTCGTCATCCTCCCTCGATTTTGCTTAAACAAGTGTTTGACATCAAGAAATAAGTATGAGTGAACACAAATGGATTTAATCAAAACATGCATATTCATTTCATTATCATTATCAATCGAAAACAGACAAGTTTTACAAATGAAATTACACTTAACAGAAAAGAAACTACAAATGCAAAGAAATGACATGATATAAAAGACAGCCAGCTTTGGGGAACTGAGCTTTCCAATCTTTATTTGCTACTGAGCTAGCCATCTTCGGAATTGCTCGTCGAAGTCAGTCTGATAATCATCTAAACATCTACTCTCGGTGAATTCCTCCATAATGTAACACCCCGTTTCCCAAAATAAAATAAAACAACTAAATAAGCACACATCAGAGTATCTCCCACAACGGGATGTCACAATTCACAACTAAAATTCCACAAAACATTTTTCCAAATTAATTTCTCATAAAACTGCAGCGGAAAATATATACATAGTTTGTCATAAATCACAAAACATCATATATATATATATATATATATATATATATATATATATATATATATATATATATATATATATATATATATATATATATATATATATATATATATATATATATATATATATATATATATATATATATATATATATATATATATATATATATATATATATATATATATATATATATATATATATATATATATATATATATATATATATATATATATATATATATATATATATATATATATATATATATATATATATATATATATATATATATATATATATATATATATATATATATATATATATATATATATATATATATATATATATATATATATATATATATACAACAATGGCCATCTGCCCAAAATACATATAGCATCATCTACAATCACCATCAAACAGGATACACCACAGGGGCACACAAAATCAACATAAAGCGATAAAACTCCCAAAAAGGCCCTGGTGTTACGTATCAGAGCAGTCTTACAGAGACACCACAATCCAAGCTAGCTAAACACCTGGATTGTCTGTACTCCCGAAGAAGCACAGACCACAACAACAGCAAAGGGGGTGAGAATCACGATCAAATAATAATGGTATAATAGTACATGAAATGAAAGGCAGAAATCAATAATAATACTATTTCATATACATATCATCCGGACTCACGGTCCCACCATCAACCACAATATACAATCACGCAACAAATGCACTCACACAACTCTTAACATACGGTACCGACTCACAATCACGATGGGCAACTGGCCATCAACCCTCCACACAGGAGCACATATCAATGATGGGCACTTGGCCATCAACCCTCCTCTCAGGGAGCACACCACACTGATGGGCAACTGGACATCAACCCTCCACAATGGGAGCACCACAACAATAACGATGGACACCTAGCCATCACACTCCACAACGGAAGCACATCTCCGATGGACACCTGGCCATCACCCTCCACTACGGGAGCACCTCATCAACATCAATGGACACATGGCCATCACCCTCCCCACCGGGAGCACAACACATTAACATCGATGGACACATGGCCATCACCGTCCCCACCGGGAGTGTTACACCCCAAAATTTGCCCAACCTTTTCCTTGTTTTTGCATTAACACAACATCATCATAGCATTATCATAGCATTGCATTAGCATTTATGCAGGGGATCAAGTGTGATATACATTGAGAGAGGCCTATCTAGAGGTTTATTCAAGCTTGAGGAGTCACTAAAGTCACCAGGAAGTGGTTCATGCCCTTGAGAAGTTCAGATGCTTGTGTGGGGTTCATCCCCTGACTTAGAGGCCAACTGAAGATTATCAATGAGTTGGGAAACTATGATTACAGGTCATAAAATTACAGGTCAAGTTCAATACTTTGCATAACTCAAATGGACTTTTTTCCAACATGAAAGTTGCTCCGAATGGTGTCATTGGGTCAACTAAACCTCAAGGTTTTAACGGGTTAACTCATGGTGGAAGTTTGATAAAAGTCACTTTGGTGAAAACATGTGAAAAGGCATAGTTTGGTATTTCTTCAAAATTTAATCAAATAAGTACATGTTTGTACTTATTTTGAGTGGAAATCTCATTTTAAGAACGATGGCACTTTTACATTTTTCATTTGAAGCTTTTATCATGGCCTATTTCAAGCTTTCTTCATTCTTAAGCAACACTTTGAATCTAAGCCCTTAAGATTGAAACAAGGGCTAGTTTTGGACCATTGATCATTCTTACAATGCAACATATATAAACATTTCAAGCCAAGGCAAAAGGGTCTTCCATGATCAGTTTTTCTCACATTCTTCCACCATTTTTCCATTTTCCCACAATTTTCTACATTTGAAAAATTAATTTTTCAATTCCTTTTTCTCTCCACTTTTTTGATCCTTTCTCATTGCAAATACATTCAATATACTCCATAGAATTTTTCCATCAATTTTTGAGAAGGTTTTAATGCAAAACCATGGTTGTAGTAACATGAAAAAGTGAGCTCCAAGTGCAAAATTGATTTTCATTTCCTCACCAATTCAAGCATTTTCTTTGATCCTAATACCTCTACCAAGGATTATTGTAAGGTTTCTACATAATTTTCCAAGGAAATTCGTGCTCCATTGCAGCTCCATAATCCATTTTTCGGAGGTAATGGAAATTCAAGTTTGCTCCATAATTATG
Organism: Lathyrus sativus; assembly: GCA_963859935.3. NCBI lineage: Eukaryota > Viridiplantae > Streptophyta > Magnoliopsida > Fabales > Fabaceae > Lathyrus > Lathyrus sativus. The sequence goes on along the minus strand of OZ012738.1, from coordinate 187,740,854 downwards.
AGTCTTTTCCATGCCATTTTTATAGCATTGCATTCCCCTGGAATAGTACATTGTTTCTGGTAAAGAAAGATCCATTTTTATGACAATTTTCTGTTCTTGAAAGTTTGAAATTCAAATACGGTTTTTGAGTTAGAAGGGATTTCAGAGGAAAATAAGGGCATATTTGAATTCCTGGGAAAATTTCATACAAGTTTCATCTAAAAATTATTGGATTTGGTTGAGAAACGAGGAAGATAGGGTCACTTGAAGAATTCCGGCCATGGCTCCCTTCACCGCCGTCACGTTACTACTGTTCACGGCCAAGAGAAAAATCCAAGGAAGAAGATGATTAACCCACCGTTAGATCACTCCAAGACCTTTGACCAGACTTCTCATCTAGCGCCCCAGATTCGCCCACATATGCAGCCAAGTCACCATTCATTAATCCCAGTGGCGCGCCACATCAGCCCAGGGAGCCCCATGACCCCTGTTCGATCCTTGGCCTGCACATTTCTGATTTTATTCCACTTTATTTTCATTTGCCTTCATATATTCATGTTCTCATGTGTTCTTTTATTTTTCTTTTTTATATGCTGACTTCAAATAATCATGAAAAATAGCATACTTAGTCTTTTTCATCCCCATTTTTTTCTGAATCCTTAATATGTCTAGGATTTAATAAAATTGGAATCACGATTTTATCACATTCTGACATTTTATTAGAATTTTTTACATTTAAGTGGTCATAAAAAATATCCTAATCGAGTCATGATCTTGTGAATTTTCTTTTACCTATCAATACATCATTTAAATGCCAAATCTTTTGCAGGGTATTCATATACACATTGAGGTACCTAGATATATTTTTACTTGATTTTTATTGTACCATTTTGAAGGGTTTTGAAGGTCTTTTTTTACCATGTGCTAGTTTGGCTTCTTTTTGGTACACTTGACATAGTTTCAACTTGTTTGGCTATTTCTATTTGGATATTTTGTTGTATCTCTCACCCCTGGTTTATGGCTTGATGTAGGGCATTGGATATTTTTATTTGAATTTTTAGCACCTTTTGCTATTTTTCTTGTATTTTTGTATTCGGACTTGTAATTTGGACATTCAAACGGACTTTGGTTTCATTTCGGCTCCAACGACCTCGATTTGTTTTTGTGGTGAATGCTAGGGTTCTTATTGCTTGTTATAGACATTATATAGCATGTGTAGATCATTGATTGGCTTGTTTTATCATACATAATTGCCCATTAGGTTCCATATTTCCATGATAATGCGTTATGATTCCTAATCGTAGTACACATATGTCATTCGTAGGTTTTATTGCCTCGTATCACTTTATAATCACTTGTGGCCAAGATTGTATGTTTAGAATAGGCCATTTTCCAGTCATTATGGGCTTGAGGTTGAGATGACTTGCTCCCTCACTTGCATTCCATGTTTACTGTTATGAATCCGCATTTCCTGTATGCTGTTTATTTCATCTGTTTTGTTGTTTCCTTTGCCTTTCCCTTAGGATCTCCATTCTTTCTTGTTGAAGATAGAATGTGATAGACATTAGGCTTTTCAACCATGTATGACAACATTAGGGTAGTCTTCCCCTTGCAAACTTCAACCATAGGACGAACAGTGCATGCTAACATTTAGGGCTGTGTAGTTTCCCTTAGAAGTCTCTTTCTCTTCCTTTCTTCAAACATTCGAAAATACTTAATAAAGGATAACACGTGTTGTGCGCCACGAGCCTTAAGCTACTTGAGAAAGAGTTGTGGGAGGGTTTCCCTCACATAACTTGAATGTTTAGTGCGGCACCCTTTGGGTGACATGCGACGCATTCACTCTTAGGTCCAAGTCTTTAGTGCGACACGAGTTACAAACAAAACTCAAAACACTTCTTCTTAAAAGACACAAAACAAACATTCAAATTCTTTTTGTCCTCTTGGACCTTTAATCATTAGAAACCATTTTCGTAATGAGAGTTTCGTTAACTCTCGGTTCTCTCGCAAACGGTAACGCCTAAGTCTCCAATGGTCGAGCTGCATACACCAAACTGCTAGAACCGATTGTTAACCCTACTCGGGTTAAAAACAACTTAAACCAAACCTGTGGTCTAGTTAGCCCGAACTACGTTTGCTCTGATCTTTCATACCAGATGAAAGTACGTAGGCACGAGATGCGATATCTTGGCGAGCAACCTTCCCCCCTTTTACCTGTAGTTAGGCGAACTACGTTGACTCTGATTTCTTATTCCAGACGGGAATACGTAGGCATAAAGTGCGATACTTTGCCGAGTCATTTCCTTTTCTTTTCAAACCAGCCTTTAGCTAGATAGTATTAATCAACCCTTCGAGATAAACAATTAAGCGTGGATCCCATCGAGTACGATGGACGTGAGGGGTGCTAATACCTTCCCCTTGCGTAACCGACTCCCGAATCCAGGACTTGGTTGCGATGACCATTCCTTTTCCCCTTTTGCTTTAGGTTTTCTCTGAGCGTTTCCTTTCCCTCCTTTGGGATAAATAACGCACGGTGGCGACTCTTCTGTTCTGCCGGCGCCGATTTTCGCAGTAGCGACAGGGAGCACAACACATATTCACACGCATCAAACATCTAGCACACCAAGTGCATACCGATCTTATTGATCCACCCCTCACACAGTATATATACACGACGCACAAGGCGTACCGATCCCACGGATCCTTCACATCATAAAATACATACATAACAAGCACACACAGTGCGTCGATCCCACGAATCCATTCACCACACAACTTATCACATACAATGCACACAAGGCACGTCGGTCCTTCTGACCCAAATATATCACATAGCCGCACATAAGTGCAACGCATAATAAGCGTACCGATCCTCACGGATGCACTCACCACAACACACCAACACAACGCACTCAAGGCGTAACGATCATACTGATCCTCATATCTTGCACACAACACATCAATACCACGTGCACTAGGCGTAACGATTCTACTGATCCAGTCCTCATACTACAATATATAAACGCAACGCACATAAAGTGTATCGATCCTACAGATCCACATCCATCTCACAACATACAAACACAACGCATAACAAGTGTATCGATCCTACAGATCCACTCATCACCACACATCGCCACACATAGCATATAAAGCATACATATCACATACACATCCTTACACATCCACACACATCCATACTTATCTAGACTTAACACATAATCCACCGATTATGTCAAATGCGATAAACGCCGGCCACACAGCCCTACAACCCTGAACACACTCCCAACACCCAGCTATCATCATAGTACATCAATCCGATCGCACTCAACACCCTTATATCACCACATACATGTATCTTAACATACACTGACGCAATCTCTCGAATTAAGTGAATATCAAGGAGCTCACATCCTGCACTACACAACATATAGGTATTATAACATACCCCAATCCACATATCATGATCCCACGAGTACCACAGTCGTCACGTCCCGACGCCACACATACACTCACCTCAGCTCTCCAGCAAGTTCCTCATCATACATGACCAACAAGGGTCCAAAACCACAAGGAAACAACCCAAAACAGCAGCAAAAACACTAGCTGTTGTAGGGCTCGCTGGCGCGTTCGCCCGGCGAAGCCCCGCAGCGAAGGCTCGCTGCCATTCGCCTGGCGAAGCCTCGCGAAGCTTCTGCCAGCACTCGCTGGTTAGTTCGCCCGGCGAAGCCTCACGAAGGCCCGCCCCTCATTCGCCCAGCAAATACCTGCATACTCAGAAAAATTTCTGCGCCGCAGAGTCACCTCCCACACCCGATTTTGCCCGATTAACGTGAAACCCAACACCAATCACATACTACAACTTAGTTACGGGGTCTATCCCTGATTCCATCCGACTAATCATCAACTCTGCTCTCAAAACCAACTTCCGGCACAACTTCGAAATTTACCCGAAAGCTCCAAATTCACTCAAACATCAACCCACAGCACATGCAACGAAATTAACATAATCTAACACAATAATCTCAGCAAAAACAACATGCAATAGCATCAATTCATCATCAACATGCAAATTATTCATACATGGGGTTAGGGATTCCCCTTCTACCAACATTCATGTAAAATACCATTTAACCGTTAAACTCCCCCCTTACCTCAAATTTGATTTGATGATGAAGAAGCTTCACAATCCGCAGTCTTGTTGATCCTCTTGCTCAAGCTTCAATCCTTGCTCACTCTTGCTCCTTCACAACCGTGCATGCGTTTTTTCCTCCAACCGTGTTCTTTCTTCCTTAGCCTTAATTGCCAATAATACCCTTCGTTCCAACTATGCCACCTCTTATTCTCTTTTATTCCCAATAATATATAATCCTCATAATAATAACAATAATCCTCTTATTTCTTTTAATTCACAAAATCCTCTTAATTCCAAAATTCCATTTTTATCTCTTTATAAACTCAATAATAATATTTTTCCTTTAATTCCAAACCACTTCCAATAATATTTAAATATAACGATAATAACAATTATATTAATAATAATAGTATCAACAATATTAATCATCATATTATTATTATCATTAGTCATATTTTCTAGTATTATGGAACTTTATTCCTCAGACAATTTCCACACATAAAGCACCGAAAAACAAATAATACGGAAAAACTAAATAATTAAAAATGGGTGTTACAACTCTTCCCCACTTTAATTATTTTCGTCCCCGAAAATACCTGATGGAAACAACTCTGGATACGCTTCCCGCATCCTGCTTTCCAATTCCCGGAGTTGCTTCTCGTTCATCAATCCGAATTAGCAATGCCTCATCCGTCAAATTATTTCTCACTTGCGCATTATTCATCTGATTCAAGATACTCCCTCAATGAAAACACATGAAATACATCATGTCAACTCATAAGCGACAGCGGCAACACAGTCTAACCTGCTGCTTTTCCCACGCTCCGCTGCACTACTCTGATACTGACAAATCAAACACAAAGCGTGCTTCCGAGACTCCAAAGCTCGGCCAGCACCAGCTACCATCATAACTCTCAAAACATATCTTTTCTTGGATCCTCTTGATTTCCTCAGCGATCTCATGCACAATTCTCAGATCTGAGCATAACACTTCCGCTCGATTCATTTCAACTCAAATGAGTCCTACACTTCCTATCTCACAAGGCCCATATTACAGCGCCATTCTGATACTATAATGGTAACGGATACTGTAGGCGACTCAACCGGCGGTAATTAACCATCCCACGATCCACCTTGATCCAACACACAAGCTCTATCCAAATTCTTAATATAAACCTCCAATTTCCATCCGACACAATATTCGACAGTACCTCATATAACTTCACCATTTCCTCGATATGCATCTCGTAAATCCTCAACATAGAATAGTCAATCCACTCACAATAATCCAAATTAAAATTATGTCTTTCCAATTCTTTGTAAATCTCAACACCCAAATTCACGAAAATACCACCCAATTTCCTCTCTGGAATATTCAACAGTCGCGTCAAACTCAACGGTCTCTGACGTTCAATCTTTGACTCTCAACAATCCCATCTAGTATATTTAACCTCCACCACACCTCTCTTCACCTATGGTCACCAAAATAATTTACTCAAATTCGGTTACTTCTTCATAGCACTAGGATGGGTACTCCATCTACCTCAATGTATTTCTTCTTCGAGAGTACTCCTACTCCACTTCAACATCTAAAACACAAACTCTACCATAACACATCGTGGTTCTATGTCCACCAATCCGAAAATCAACTCTTTGACTCTGGTTCATCAAATTCAACTAATCCACTTACTCAGTCCAGATTTCTGACTTTCTCGATTCTCTTCAAGGATACAACTAGTCCGTTCTAACAATAAAAGCTTGACTCCATAAGAAGTCTCTTCACACACCAAACTCATTTTACAAAATTTCTCAATCAGCTCTATCTCCTTTCACCATCAATATTGGTATACGCAAATATTTCCAATTTACCGCATTAGCTACCACGTTCCCTTTACCCGAATGGTAATTCAACTCAAAGCCGTAATTTCTTCAGAGGTTCCAATTATTTCCTCTTCCTCATATTCAACCTTTCCAACTCAAACAAACACCATAAGCTCTTAGGATCACCAAATATTTCAAATCTCAACCCAAACGATTGAAGCCCCCAACTCCGGCACAATCACAGCCGCAACCGATTCTAAATCACTGGTCGGATGACTCCTCTCATATACTCCAAGATACCTTTAACATTTCTCCCAATCATATCAACAAAGCATCACAAAACACAACAAGTAGTCCCGTCGGGCTCGACAAAAATCATCACACGAGCTGCTGACAGCTCTCCCAAAACTCTTTGAACTCTATTCAAGGGCATATAGCTGCTTATTCTCCAACAATGATAACTTAAATTCTCGATCTTTAACATGATCCTCTATACTCTTCAAATGTACTAAAACATCACCGGTTAACACATCCATTGCTTCATTCAAATAAGTAAGGAAAATCCCATGCCAAACGAACAAACAAGTCATGAGTTTTGGCGAAAAACACGAACCGTACCTTCCGCACTCACTACCACATCCAACCATGTCTCATCAATAAAACTCAAACCCATGAAATTACTTCACCATCACATAGAGCATTGTAATAGCTTTCTAACACATTGAACCGTGCGTCATTCCGAGTTACAGTTCTCCTGTTACGACAAAAATACCAGGACGACATTTTCTGCCCAGGACCCCTTTCGCTAGGCGAAGGACCTGGCGAACATGACAGTCCGAAATCCCATTTTCGACCGTTACCTGACTTTCAAGTGTCCCGATTTCGATTCCGTAAAAAGCTGCGATCTTGCAAATCAACGTACAACAACAATTTCATATCTAAGAGGTCATTCAACACATCTACAACTCTTGGAATATTTAAAGGCCTAATTACACCATTCTTGCATTCCACATCTTACTTTCTTTAATCATTCAGAAGTCGCTATTCACTCGGAATATAATTGGCTTCACACTTTGTTGCCTTTGCACACATACCGGGCACAGGCCTCGACACCACATAATCAGTGTATTTCCTTGACTGTCCAAACAAACACATAATATGGAGCTTCCACTCTCGGACTAGCTCCCGCAACTGAGTCGATCAACTCCACTTCACCTCCTGGATGTATATCACTCCCTTGTCAGTATAACTCCCAGACAACCGAAAAATAATCTACAAATTGCCAACTTCCCACTTTCATTATAACTCAAAATTCCCATCAAAATTTGAACACCTCAACACGTCCTACAACGGCTCCTCAAAGCAAACTCTTAAGCACTTTAGCTTAACTCAAGGCAATTCCCCGCTCACGCCACCTAAGCTTGCAAGACACGTCTATCCCATCCAACACAATCCCTTCTGCTATTAACAAGAGATTAAGGGTGATCAATTCCTCAATTTGTCAATAGACAGCCGAAAATCATGATGGGGTACAAACCATCTTTACCAAACTATAGGAGCGTTCCTCGACACACTGAGCCACAACTCCACACCTGCAGCATTCCGGAGAAACACAAGCTTCTCCCCCCACTGGAATCATTCCACTTCTGCCAACCAAGCTAGACAACAACATGTACTGACAGTGTTTCTCACACATGCCGCGTACAGGGGATTAGACCACAAAACAAGACAACTTGGCCGGATGGACCGACCTGCTCTGATACCAACTTGTAACACCCCGTTTCCCAAAGTAAAATAAAATAACTAAATAAGCACACATCAGAGTATCTCCCACAACGGGATGTCACAATTCATAACTAAAATTCCACAAAACATTTTTCCAAATTAATTTCTCAATAAAACTGCAGCGGAAAATATATACATAGTCTGTCATAAATCACAAAACATCATATATATATTATCCATATCCATCATCCTAGCCATATATATATATACAACAATGGCCATCTGCCCAAAATACATATAGCATCATCTACAATCACCATCAAATAGGATACGCCACACGGGCACACAAAATCAACATAAAGCGATAAAACTCCCAAAAAGGCCCCGGTGTTACGTATCAGAGCAGTCTTACAGAGACATCACAATCTAAGCTAGCTAAACACCTGGATTGTCTGTACTCCCGAAGAAGCACAGACCACAACAACAGCAAAGGGGGTGAAAATCACGATCAAATAATAATGGTATAATAGTACATGAAATGAATGGCAGAAATCAATAATAATACTATTTTTTATACATATCATCCGGACTCACTGTCCCACCATCAACCACAATATACAATCACACAACAAATGCACTCACACAACTCTTAACATACGGTACCGACTCACAATCACGATGGGCAACTGGCCATCAACCCTCCAAACAGGAGCACATATCAACGATGGGCACTTGGCCATCAACCCTCCACTCAGGGAGCACACCACACTGATGGGCAACTGGCCATCAACCCTCCACAATGGGAGCACCACAAACAATACCGACAGACACCTGGCCATCACCCTCCACAACGGGAGCACATCTCCGATGGACACCTGGCCATCACCCTCCACTACAGGTGAACCTCATCAACATCGATGGACACATGGCCATCATCCTACCCACCGAGAGCACAATACATTAACATCGATGGACACATGGCCATCACCCTCCCCACCGGGAGCACAACACATAATCACACGCATCAAACATCTAGCACACCAAGTGCACATCGATCTTATTGATCCCCCCCTCACACAGTATATATACACGACGCACAAGGCGTACCGATCCCACAGATCCTTCACATTATAAAATACATACATAACAAGCACACACAGTGCGTCGGTCCCACGGATCCATTCACCACACAACTTATCACATACAATGCACACAAGGAACGTCAGTCCTTCTGACCCAAATATATCACATAGCTGCACATAAGTGCAACACATAATAAGCGTACCAATCCTCACGGATCCACTCACCACAACACATCAATACCACGCGCACTAGGCCTAACAATCCTACTGATCCAGTCCTCATACTACAGTATGTAAACGCAACGCACATAAAGCATATCGATCCTACGGATCCACATCCATCTCACAACATACAAACACAACGCATAACAAGCGTATCGATCCTACGGATCCACTCATCACCACACATCACACACATAACACATAGTGCATACATATCACATACACATCCTTACACATCCATACTTATCTAGACTTAACACACAATCCACCGATTATGTCAAATGCGATAAACGTCGGCCACACAGCCCTACAACCCTCAACACACTCTCAGCACCCAGCTATCATCATAGCACATCAATCCGATCGCACTCAACACCCTTATATCACCACATACATGTATCTTAACATACACTAACGCAATCTCTCGAATTAAGTGAATATCAAGGAGTTCACATCCTGCACTACACAACATACATGTATTATAACATACCCTAATCCATATATCATGATCCCACGAGTACCACAGTCATCACGTCCCGACGCCACACATACACTCACCTCAGCTCTCCAGCAAGCTCCTCATCATACATGACCAACAAGGGTCCAAAACCACAAGGAAACAACCCAAAACAGCAGCAAAAACACAAGCTGTTGTCGGGCTCGCTGGCGCGTTCGCCCGGCGAAGCCCCGCAGCGAAGGCTCGCTGCCATTCGCCTGGCGAACCCTCTGGCGAAGCCAGACAGAAGCTTCTGCCAGCACTCGCTGGCTAGTTCGCCCGGCGAAGCCTGGCGAAGGCTCACCCCTCATTCGCCCAGCGAATACCTGCGTACTCAAAAAAATTTTCTGCGCCGCAGAGTCACCTCCCACACCGATTTCGCCCGATTAACGCGAAACCCAACACCAATCACATACTACAACTTAGTTGCGGGGTCTATCCCTGATTCCATCCGACTAATCATCAACTCCGTTCTCAAAACCAACTTCCGGCTCATCTTTGAAATTTGCCCGGAAAGCTCCAAATTCACTAAAACATCAACCTACAACACATGCAACGAAATTAAGATAATCTAACACAATAATCTCAGCAAAAACAACATGCAATAGCATCAATTCATCATCAACATGCAAATTATTCATACATGGGGTTAGGGATTCCCCTTCTACCAACATTCATGTAAAATACCATTTAACCGTTAAATTCCCCCCCCCCTACCTCAAATTTGATTTGATGATGAAGAAGCTTCACAATCCGCAGTCTTGTTGATCCTCTTGCTCAAGCTTCAATCCTTGCTCACTCTTGCTCCTTCACAACCGTGCGTGCGTTTTTCCTCCAACCGTGTTCTTTCTTCCTTAGCCTCAATTTCCAATAATACCCTTCGTTCCAACTATGCCACCTCTTATTCTCTTTTATTCCCAATAATATATAATCCTCATAATAATAACAATAATCCTCTTATTTCTTTTAATTCACAAAATCCTCTTAATTCCGAAATTCCATTTTTATCTCTTTATAAACTCAATAATAATATTTTTCCTTTAATTCCAAACCACTTCCAATAATATTTAAATATAACGATAATAACAATAATATTAATAATAATAGAATCAACAATATTAATCATTATATTATTATTATTATCATTAGTCATATTTTCTAGTATTATGGAACTTTATTCCTCAGACAATTTCCACACATAAAGCACCGAAAAACAAATAATACGGAAAAACCAAATAATTAAAAATGGGTGTTACATATAACATGAATTGATGAACCCACATGACTGGATGAAGGAGGATTCTTAATCTGAATGCCTTGAGGCGTGACTGAGACAATTTACCTAGCTTATGTTTCATTGCATTCATATTAGCATTATCATCTGTATTTCATTGACATGTATGCAGGAGATCAAGAGGTATGACTACCAATCGAGGGCTACACAAGATTAAGAAGCTAGATAAGGGGTTTATTCAAGTGCTCAAGGGTTGATATCCTCACCAGAGAAGCCAAAGATCCTCAAAAAGAGTGGTTGAAGCCAATTGTGTATGTCTCCTAACTTGAGAGTTGTGGGAAAGTCATCTGATGATGTTGAAGCCATAGAGTTGGACCTAGATCCTTGAGAGAGCTCATAAGAGGTATTGAAGATCATCTTGGAGCCTAGACAGGTCATTATGCAAAGGATAAGGAGTTGCTACCAAGATTGGTGCAATTAGGGTTTCATCTTGTCAACCCTAGGATAACTGATGATTTGAAGAAGGTTGAGACCTAATTCAAGAGCCATGTGATCATGGATTGATGTATTGAGATTCCCAAGGGATGATTCCCAGGTCAATTCATCATGAATCAAGAGTGTGAGGAGTTCCTAGGCTAGGGTTGCTATGCTTGACAGTGTAAAATCCCCTGGTTTGGTGCCTAACTTCAAGACCACTTAACTCAAGATGTGATTTTCATCTCACCTTGACACCAACATTATTGTTATAGATCATGATCATAGCTTTAATTTGACTACTAGAAGTCCTTGATAGGGTCTATAGAACTCAAGTTATGAGCCAGACAAGTTATAGGTCATCAGTCGCATGTGAAATTGGAGCTTGAAAGTCAACTAAATTGCATGAACTTTTTGCCCTAGAAGGATAATTCCTATGAACTTTTGGTCAACATGAATGTTGATCCTTATCTTCCTAGCTTTCTAGAAAGTACTAGAAGTCCATGATTGGATTTGTAGAACTCAAGTTACAAGCTTTGCAAGATAAGGGTATTTTGGGTATTTGGAATTACATGTCATTTTTGGTTATAGGTCAATTTCATCAACTTAGGCACCTCAAATGAACTTTTGATGAACTTGAAAGTTGTTCAAAATGGTGTTTTTAGTCCAACCATGACCCAAGCATCCATTGATATGGATTGAATATGGAAGTGTATGAAGAAATTTGGAAAAAAGATCATTAAAAGCATTAAGAAAGGAAAAAATTCAAAATAAATCATAATGGTTCAAAAAATCGCAAATTGGTACACATTTTGATTGGAAATGACATTTTGAAGAAAATGGCAATTTCACATTTTTGGTTTGAGTCATAATTCATGGACTTTGTTTGGATTACTTAGAATGAAAGTAACATAACCAATCAACACCATTGGATGAATTCAAGCCTTCAAACTGATCCATTCACATTCAAGGGATGTTATGCAATGAATTTGAGTGAGATTTGAGCTGAAATTACATAGAATACACGACTGTCATGGTTACACTTTGAAGGAAAATGGAAATTTTGGATTAAGCAAATTGGGCCATGGTTGGGCCAGGTTATGATCCAAAATAGCTTCTATATAAGTCTTGGATCATGTTTAGATCATTTTTTGGGTTGCATTTGGAGAGAAAACGATTATTGCAGTTGGAACTTTGGAGCTTTCGAGCAAGAAGTGGTTTTGGAGTTTGAGGAAGATTCAAGAGCTTCTAAGCATCAAGAATCGTCCAGGATCATTCAGTGAAGCAATCTGCAGCATTTGAAGTCAAGATTCACACTCAAGAACCTCCAATTTCAAGCTTCAGAACAGGTTTTTATCTTTCACAATTCCTCTTGATTTAAGCATGTTTTGAAGGAATTTGGCATATGGTTAGGTTTTAGATACAACATAGATCGTTTTAGAATCATAATTATGGAGATTAGTGATGATTCTTGATTGGATGCAATTTCTGTTTGGATTTATACATGGCTGATTCTTGAGACTTAGGATGAATTGGATACATGTTTTTGATCCTTGAGAGGTGAGGAAGACATCTGTATAGTTAATTTGAAGTTTGGTGATAATTTTGGAATTGAGGAGTTTTCTGTTCACCATCGTATTAGGAGATTTATGAACGAATTAATAAAAATGGATAGTGTCTTAGTGATCTTGGTGAGGAGACGAGAAGAACGGTACAATTTTCATGAAGTTTGGTGATACTTTGATTTCTGGTGTTGTTGCTCTCGCCTGAGAAGACGGTGGAGCTCTTCTCCGGCCACCGCGAACCAATTTCCTTCCCCTTTCAGTGTTCAAATGAGGAAGATGAACTGGAACCGTTAGATTTGTGGACTTGGTCTCAACATCTCACGCGTAGGATTTAGCCTGACTTTGACTGAATGAGGTGGCAATGTGTGGGTCACTGGATGAGACTACTTTTTCATTGGATGGACGTGATTAGGGAGTACAGTGTACTTCAGTCAACTAAACCTCATAATGCCCATGGCCAAAACGCATAGTTTCATTAAATGAGGTGGCGCGCGTGTAGCTGTAGGATGAGTTGACTAGTAATCAGATCCTAGGGCTGTGATATTTCTGATTCTTTAATTTCTTAATTAATTTTCTATTTCTTTAATTGCTTTGATTGATTTTAATTCATTTAAAATAGTTTTAATGATCAGAAAATTATGGAAAAAATATGTGGTTGATCCTTGTTTAATTCCTGATTTTTCCATGCCTTTGGATTTATTTTGTGTTGTTTTCCATTTAATGTCCATTTTTCTATTTTTAATACATGATTAAAAATGCATAATATGACTAGTTTACTTGCTGATTTTATTACTAGTTCATGATTTAGAATTTGATGCTGAAATTTTGCATGCTTGTTATAGACTCCTTGATAGGTTTGGGTGATTTTTGTTGTAATTTTTAGATGATTCTAAGTAGGAGTTTGAGATAGTTCTTTAGGAGCATTCCTTGATGTATCCCCTTTAGTACACTCTTTGGATTTAGATTTTATTAGAACCTTTAGGAGTAGGATTTGCCCCTGGTTTTTGTACCATAGATTCTTAACCCATGTAGGATAATATAGGATTTTCCTTAATATTTTTAGAACTGATTTTCTATTAGTTCCCCATTTTACAAGTTGACTTTGGTTTAGGTGACCCTAACTAGGTTAACTTCATAGATTAGTCTTGTAAGTGACCATTAGATGATTCTAAGTTTCATATCCTTTTCTTGATAGAATAGGACTTAGCTAGGTACCTCTTTAGAGCCTTGAATCCTTAGTATAGGTGATCCTTAGAAGGTAATCATTGAGGTTCTTTAGAAGTTCAGATGAGGTGGATGATTCTTCCTATAGGGTTAGTTTCCCTCACAGTTTTCCTTGCTTAATTAGGATCCTCCTTGTGAGCATGTTTCCTCCTGTGGAGGAATTCATTGCATTATCGTAAAGGAGTTGAGTCTATGCAAGCTCTCTGAGGAAATGGAGTTGGTTGAGTGCCTGGGATAAGTTCCTGTGGACCTTACTTTGCTTCCCATCTTCATTCTCCTAATCTTCTCTTATTCAATCCTTTTTTAGGAACCTTCTTGGGGTAGCATAGTCCCTCCTGTGGGGGGAATGTTGCACATCTCCTGAAGGAGCCAAATCTCTAGGATTCTCCCAAATCTCTTTTATTTGGTTGAGTGCCTGGGATAAGTTTCTATGGACCTTACCCTGGCCTCCCAACTTTCAATTTCTTTCCTTAGGATAGAAGCCTTGTTTGTTTACTTGTGGAATGAATTCCTTATTTGTCATAAATCCCTTGCCTTCATTCATGATTAAGTGGTGTGTTGCATTAGGATAGTTCATGTTTAGGATAGTCTAAGTGTAGATGCATGAATGCATTAAGAGGTTGAGTGAGTCTCCCTCTGCTTGTTTGCCTTAAGGGTTGAGGTGATCCTCCCTTTGCTTGTGTGTTGTTTTTCTTTTTCTAATTGACGTATTTGCATATAGAGGTTGAGTTGAGCTCCCTCTGCTTGTCTGTTTTGACTATTTTCTTTGCTTGATTGCTAAGAGGTTGATTGAGTCTCCCTCTGCTTGTATTGCTGCATTGCATGTGCATCTTTACTGTTTTCTTCTGTTTATCTGTTTAGCTGATGCTTTGTCTGTATCTGTATCCCATTGACATGATCCCCTAGGAGTCTGACTTCCTTTGATAAGGAAGTGATGATAGAAATTTAGGTTGAAACCTATGCATGATAACTTCTAGGAGTTCCCTGTTTCAAACCTCAACCATAGGATGAATCCTTGGCATGACAACATTAGGACTTGACAGTTTCCCCGTAGAGTTCGTTCTCTTCTCATCTCAAAACAGCAATAAAAAACGTAATAAAGGCAAGTTAGTACAAGTGCGTTACGAGCCTTAAGCTACTTGGGAAATGATAATTGAGCGGTCTCCTCTCAATCATCTAGAGTGTTTAGTATATGTCCTTTGGACGATATGTGACGCATTCGCTCCTAAGTCATAGTCTCTAGTGTTGTACAAACTACAGACAACCATAAAAAACACTTCTTCCGTAAAAGACAGAACACAAACTACAAACCTTTTTTCCCCGTGGGCCCTTAACTCAAGGAAAACTTTTCTGAAGAAAAGAGTGTCATTAACTCTCAGTCCTACCGCAAATGGTAACGCATGAGTCTCTGACGAGCGAGCTGCATACACCAAAATTCTGGAACTGTTTGTTAACCCTACTCGGAAGAACAGATGAATCTGAGCCCCCGTAATTCGTATTATCCTGAACTACGTAGGCTCTGATCTCTCGTATCTGTTGAGAGTACGTAGGCACAATACTGACATATTGGCGAGCCACCTTCCCCGTCACCCGTAGTTAGCCGAACTACGTTGACTCTGATTTCTCGTTCTCTGATGAGAATACGTAGGCACGAAGAGCGATGCTTTGCCGAGTCATTTTCTTTTCTTTTCAAACCAGACTTTCAGCGTAGATAGTTAAACCAACCCGTCAGATAAACACAACAAGCGTGGATCCCGTTGAGTACAACGGACGTGAGGGTGTTAATACCTTTCCCTTGCGTAACCGACTCCCGAACCCAGACATGGTTGCGATGACCTTGTCTTATACCTTTTCGTCAGGTTTTTCTGATCGTTTCCTTTCCCTTTCTGTGGGATAAATAACGAAAGGTGGCGACTCTTCTGTTTTGCCGGCACCTTATTTTCGCGGTAGCGACAGCTGGCAACTCTGTTGGGGATCCAACGTCCCCTGTGCGAGTCAATCCTAGTGCTTGCGTGTTTACCTGCTGGGTTTGCGTTTATTTATCGCATTTTACTTTCCGCATTTTTTTTAGTATAATATGATTATTTGTGCTGTTGTGGGAGGGGCTCTGATGAGTGATAAGCCAGACCCAGGCTTGAGTATGTACATAGCATTAGAAGCAGATTAGTGGTGAACCTGTATGTTAGGCATGCACTAGTTCCCACGAAATCTGCGCTCAGACGAGATTCTTTGAGTTGATTTCCATTTCCAGCCCAGTGGGCCGTTGAAAGGATTTCAGATCTAAGGATTGTCGACTCTGGGGACCGATCATTTGTGATTCAGCTGAGTGAGGCCTCTTCAGGAAGTGATGATGCCAAACCAGAAATGGTGAATGTATCATCATTTCCTGAAAGTCTGTGACGCTGATAAACGTATAGGATGTCGTGCCTTTATCAGTGATTAGGTCCATACTTGTGAGCGGGGTCGGGTTATTGCAGGAAACTTTAACCTTCAGACAACCTGGTTTTCTTGACAGTGAATCAGTATTGTTGGTATCAGTAGGCCCTTATTATCAGAGTTGTGTTATATTCTCGCCGAAGCAGAATTATGACTTGCCACTTCACATCACAACACTCTTGATCTCCTGCTGCATCTTGCATTTGCATTTACATTTTCATGTTGCATTACATTTAACACGTATCTATGTTACAGGTGTGCAGTTCCTTCTCGATTCTAGCAATCTTGTTCCTCCTTTGTCCAACATGGAACCCAACTTGAGAAGAACTTTGGCTTACAAGTTTCCTACTCCAGATATTACTACTCTGAGGGGTTTGATTTCTTTGGCTGGTAAGGAAGTGATGAAGGATTTCAGGGGAACCTATGGGAAGCTGCTAAGTGTTGTGTGCAAGCCATCTGTGTATGAATTGAATGAACTTCAGACTCTGCTTCAGTTTTATGATCCTCAGTTGCGTTGCTTCACGTTTCCAAGTTATGTGCTGGCCCCCACTTTGGAAGAGTTTTCTTCCATATTGGAAGTACCTATTCTTGCTCAGGTACCCTTTTGTCCTATTGACCAGGAGCCTGATCTGGCTAGTATTGCTACAGCTTTGCATGTGGAGGTTTCTGAGTTGAAAGGAAAAACAGCTAGGAGAAATGGAGCTTATGGATTCCCATTACCTTTTCTGGCTGAGAAAGCCCGACACTTCGCCAAGAAGGAATGTTGGGTGGCATTCAAAGCTATTTTGGCATTATGCATATATGGTATCATGTTATTCCCCAATATCCCAGATTTTGTGGATGTGGACGCTCTTCGTATTTCGTTTCAAGGAATCCCATCCCTACCTTGCTCGGAGACGTGTATCATTCGGTTCACTATAAGAATGAGAATAGAAGAGGAAAAAGTGTGTCCTGCTGTGCTTCACTATTCTACAGATGGTTTGTCACTCATTTACCTAAGGTTGGTTCTTTTATAAAGACTGCAGAGATGAAGGAGTGGTCTGAGCGCCTGATGAGTTTGTCTGCCGAAGACATTGATTGGTTTAACAGAGATCGCCTGGGGAGTGAAATCATTTACAGCTGTGGGAACTTTCCTAATGTCCCTCTGGTGGGTAGGAAAGGCTGCACCAATTACAATCCATCTATCACTATCAGACAGTTCGGGTATGCCTTGAGGGGCCCTCCTAAGAACGAAGAGGTACATGAATCTCTTTAGCTCACTAGCGCATTGGAAGGAGATGATTTGGCCAGATTTGAACATGCCTGGAATAACGTTCACCGAAAAGGAAAGACCTCATTGGGGAAAAGCAATAATCAGGCTTATGCTCCCTATGTGGACTGGATTCATAGCAGAGCAGAAAAAGTGTTGATGCCTTTTCCTCCTGTCAAGCCGGACTTCCATTCAGAGCCTACCATGATTGAAATCCAGAAGTATAATCAACTTCAAGCTAAGAATGAAGAATTGATCAAAGCCAACGAAGAGCTGGAAAACGAGATCGCTCAACTCCAAAGAGAAAAGAACGAAGCCGTACACACCTGCAAGAAGCAGACAGAATTGATCAACCACTTGGGCGCTAATTTGACCAAGGAGACTGATTCTAGAGAACGTCTTGGGTTGGACCTGAAGGCAGTGCACGGTGTGTTGACCACCAAGAAGCAGGACCTGGATAGGGCATACCTGAAGTTGTCCAAGTATGAGAAATTGTGGAACAACACTTTGACTAGCCACAAAGAGCGGGAAGAAAAGCTAAAGCAACATATAGCCCAGTTGGAGGCTCAGATTGAAGTCAAAGACAAGAAGATAGAGGCTGAAGCCTCACTTCGACGAGACGTCCAGTATAGGTTGGTTGAGACCAAGGCAAACCTAATGGATTGTCAACTCCGAGCTGATGCTAAGAGGAGTAGGGTGGAAAACCGTTCTGAAGAAGGTGCTTATAGGGACGTTGCCGAGAACCTCCCAGATACCATCAGGCAGAGGGATTTGCTAATCCAGGGTCTGCTCACTCAGCTTGACCATCCCACTACGAAGAAGTTACTAGAGGATTTTCGTGCCCGTAGCCGCACTTGATCTTTGTATTTCTTTGTACATTTTATGCATTGATATGTTGATCACCACCAGGCTTGTTGGTCGGGGTCACGATTGTTGCTTCAGTTGTATTCAGTTACTGTTGTATGTTGCCCACGTGGGTTTCTCAGATATATATATATATATATATATATATATATATATATATATATATATATATATATATATATATATATATATATATATATATATATATATATATATATATATATATATATATATATATATATATATATATATATATATATATATATATATGAGGGCTTCTTTCCATGATTGGATGGCAGACTTTATTTGTCTCGGAGCTAGAATCGAGGGAGGGTTCCTCCTAATGCATAGATACGTGTTTGCATTTGCATGAATCATTTGCATAACAGGTACCTCGAGCTGTTTTCCTAACCCTTTGTGCTTGTAGGTTATTTAAGGATTGAACGAAGACAGATTCACCGATACTCTACCAGAGCGAATCAAGCCAGAGCAATGGAATAGGTTCAGACGGACATCTAAGAGCTCAGAGAGAGGATGGATCGCTTCATGGATCTCATGCAAGTGGTCGCTAATGGCCAGGATCAGCTCAGAACCTTGGTATAACCCCTGATTGCCTGCGTCGACAGCAACATCGTGCTACATGGTGGGAATGTGGTGAACCCCCCGCTTGTGGAGACTCCCCATGCTGGCATCCCTGTGACTAGAGGGAATGGAAGTGGAAATGGCAATGTTGTCACTAACATTGGAGCTAATGGGAATACGACTGGAGTCAGAAATGGTAACTTTGAGGCCAACGGTAATGCTGGTACAGGCCATGGCAACACTGGAGGAACTGGTAACACGGGGAACGCTGGTGCTTGTAATCTGTATGGTATTGATGCTGCTGGGTTTGCTCAGGATAATGGCCATTAGCCGTGGCAAGAGGACCGTCAAGAGGACTTGTTCTCGATGAATGGAGCTGAGGGCGAACTGAACTCTAAAGCCCGTATAAGGTTCAAAGTCCTCGAGGACAAAATGAAGAGTTTTGAGAACTTGAATACTATGGGTGTTGACATGACCAAGCTGGGACTGATCTCAGACTTCATGGTTCCTCCCAAGTTTAAGGTACCCGACTTTGAGAAGTATAAGGGCACCAGTTGCCCCCGTGTTCATCTGAGGTCGTACTACCGAAAGATGTCCGCACATTCTGAAGATGAGAAGTTGCTGATGCACTTCTTCCAGGACAGCCTATCCGGCCCCTCGTTGGAGTGGTATATGGGTTTGGAACCCACAAGTGTACGTACATGGAAAGACCTTGCTGAAGCATTCATACGCCATTATCAGTATAACAGCGATATGGCTCCCAACCGGGTTCAACTGCAGAACTTGTCTCAGAAAAACAATGAAGGATTTAAAGAGTACGCCCAGAGGTGGTGTGAACTGGCAGCGAGAGTTCAACCGCCGATGGTTGAGCGAGAACTTGTTGAGATGTTTGTGGCTACTCTTCTAGGAGTTTATTATGAGAAGCTTATCAGTGGTATGTCGGGAAGCTTCTCCGACCTTATAATCACTGGAGAGCATGTAGAGAATGGCATTAAACTCGGAAAGATTCAGGGTGTAGATTTATCCTCAGCTGGAGGGGGAAAGAAGCCTTACAGTGGCAAGAGACGTGAAGGTGAGACAAGCTCAGTGTCTATTACTCGGGGAAAAGGGAAAGGCCAGTGCCAGTAGGTCGCTAGCATTACTATTCCTGCTGTCCAGCAACCTCAGCAGCAGCAGCAGAACCAGCAAGGGTACCGGAGGTACCAGAACAAAGCTCCATTATCAAATCGTCATCTTGAGACCCCACCTATGTCATACGCTCAGCTTTTGTAGACTTCGCTTCAGTTACAGCTAGTTCAGAAGAGAACTTTGGCTCCCTTGACAGGGACACCTCCACCGGGCTACGATGTGAATGCAAGATGTGAGTTTCATTCGGGGGCACCCGACCACTCGATTGACAACTGTAAGGAATTCAAGCACAAAGTACAAGATATGGTTGACGCCAAGATAATCAACTTTTCTGATAATGTTCCGAATGTTACAAAGAACCCTATGCCTAACCATGGGGGAGATGGGGTTAGCACCATCATTGTAGAAGAAGATTCGGATTTATTGACTGATGTCAAAGACCTGAAAACACCACTTGGTTTCGTTAAAGCCAAGTTGATGAAGAAAGGTATTTTCCCGGGTTGTGGAAAGTTGTGTATGGATTGTACGAATCATTCAGACGGCTGTGATCAACTGGTAGCAGGGATTCAGAGTTTGATGAACGAAGGGATTCTGCAGTTTAGTCGGAGGGCTGAGAACAGATCAGGGGAAGTAATGCTGAAGCAGAAGGATGAGATTGCCACTATCACCATCCCTCGTAAAACAATTACCATTTCTGCATCGAGGCCACCTACGATCACCATCACGAAGGCTGGATCTATACCATTTAAGAGTACTAATGCTGTTCCATGGCACTATGGGGCAGATGTCTATTGTAATGGACAGAAGTTGGAGTTGGAGCCATCCGGTCAATCTGTTGACAACCTAGTGGGGACTGGGGGATAACACGTAGCGGAAGAGTATTCGCTCCACCAGAGATCGTAGCTGACAAAACTGACAAAGCTGAGAAAGCTGACAGAGGTAAAGGTAAGGTTGTTGAAGAAGCCTCCCGTGAGGTAGAGAAAGACCTGCTTGTGAAAGACGCCGAAGAATTTATGATACTGATCAAGAAAAGTGATTATAAGATCGTTGATCATCTTCATCAGACGCCGTCTAAGATCTCCATCCTGAATCTGTTGCTGTGTTCTGAGGCACACCGCAACGCTCTGTTGAAGGTTCTGAATGCAGCGTATGTACTGCAAGAGATCTCCGTCAACCAGCTAGAGGGAGTGGTTGCTCATGTGAATGCTGGGAATGGATTAGGGTTTACTGACCTAGAGCTGACGCTGAAGCGAAGGAACCACAATAGCGCCTTGCATATCTCGATAGAATGTCGAGGAATGGTTATGTCCCATGTGTTGGTGGACACGGGATCATCTTTGAATGTTCTCCCTAAGAAAGCTCTGATGAGATTGGATATGAGAGGGCTGATATGTACACCCAGTGATCTGGTGGTAAAAGCTTTCGATGGAACTAAGCGTCACGTCTTTGGAGAGGTCACTCTACCCATTCAAGTTGGGCCAGAAACCTTTGACGCGGTCTTCTATATCATGGATATCATGCCCGTCTATAGCTGTCTATTGGGCCGGCCTTGGATCCACTCTGCGGGCACAGTGACTTCCACATTGCACCAGAAACTGAAGTATGCTGTGGGAGGCAGCATCGTGACAGTCTGTGGTGAAGAGGACATAATGGTGATCCATTTTTCATCTTTCAAATATATTGAGGTGGATGGAGAGATCCACGAAACTTTGTGCCAGGCGTTTGAAGTTGTTAAAGTCAAGGATGCGATTCCGGTGATGATTGAGAAACTTGAGATGACTCTCTCTTCCTTCAAGAAAGTTCAAGCTGTTGTTCAAGCTGGCTCTGCCCCAGGCTGGGGGCAAGTTCTGGAAATCCCTAACAAGCAGGATAAGTTTGGGTTAGGGTATTCTCCTTCTGCTGATGCTTCCTCCTCTCGCAGTGCACCGGGCGTCAAAGGGTCGATTCAGTTCACAAGAGGTGGGGTGATATTTGAGAATGTCAACGCCGTGTCTGAAGACGACGAAGATAGTGATTGCGACCTGGACTCCTGGATTCATCCGTGCAGACCAGGCCAAAGCCTCAACAACTGGTCCGTCCAGGATGTCATCCAAGTGACGCGCAAAAAGTAATGCTTTGTCTTTTCCGATTATTGTACAACCTTATGCTCTACCTGGGGCATAACGATTTTATTGTCAGGGCCTTGATAGCTTATGCATGTACATATTATCAATAAATCAAAGGGCGTTTTTCTTTGCATTCAAATTTTGTGATCTCTGTGATTCCTATTTTTATTTTTTTGTTTTTGAAAAACAATAAAATGGCAATATGGTTTGTGCTAACCTGCATATCCTTGTTTTAAGCTTAACCCTTGTTATTGCAGGATTCACATCACAGATGACATCGACTCTGAACCTTTTATGACTCACTTTGACTTTGATTGCCCGATATATCAAGCTGAAGAAGAGATTGATGAAGATGAAGACCTTCTAGAAGAGCTGGCCCGTTTATTGAAACAAGAAGATAAGATCATTCTGCCTCACGAGGAAGAGATTGAGATTGTTAATCTGGGTTTTGAGGAACTTGTCAAAAATGTCAGGATAGGGGTTGCATTACAGAGCAATGTCAAGCAGAGGTTGGTCGAGATGCTTCGAGAGTATAGTGACATCTTTGCTTGGTCATACGAGGATATGCCCGGACTCGATACTGACATAATGGTCCATCATCTACCACTGCAAGAAGATTGTCCTCCCATTAAGCAGAAGCTTAGAAGGACATGATCAGATATGGTCGTTAAGATCAAAGAAGAAGTGCAAAAGCAGCTGGATGCTGGCCTTTTAGTGGTCACTACTTACCCTCTGTGGGTCGCCAATATAGTACTTGTACCGAAGAAGGACGGTAAGGTGCGGATATACGTTGATTATCGATATTTGAATAAGGCGAGCCCTAAAGATGATTTCCCGCTCCCTCATATTGATGTGTTGGTCGACAATACAGCTCAATTTTCCGTGTTTTCGTTCATGGATGGCTTCTCCGGCTATAATCAAATCAAGATGGCGCCGGAAGACATGGAGAAAACCACGTTCATTACCCCTTGGGGGACATTCTGCTACAAGGTAATGCCTTTCGGTCTGAAGAACGCAGGGGCCACTTACCAGCGAGTGATGGTCACTTTGTTTCATGACATGATTCACCATGAGATTGAAGTCTATGTTGATGACATGATTGCGAAGTCCCAAACGGAGGAGGGATATCTGGTCAATTTGCTGAAGCTTTTTTAGATGCTTAGGAAGTTCAGGTTGAGGCTGAATCCTAACAAGTGTACATTCGGAGTACGGTCTGGAAAACTACTGGGGTTTATTGTGAGTGAAAAAGGCATTGAGGTTGGTCCTGCTAAGATAAAAGCAATATAAGATATGCCAGCGCCAAAAACTGAAAAAAGAAGTTTGTGGTTTCCTGGGGAGAATAAACTACATTGCAAGGTTTATATCTCAGTTCACGGCCACCTGTGAACCGATGTTCAAGCTGCTGAAAAAAGATCAGGCAATTATCTGGAACGAGGATTGCCAGAAGGCATTCGATAAGATAAAACAGTATCTGCAAGAACATCCGATTTTGATACCCCCAGTGGCTGGAAGACCCTTAATCATGTACTTGACAGTTCTTGAGAATAGCATGGGTTGCGTTCTCGGTCAGCACGCCGAGACTGGCAGAAAGAAGCATGCCATTTATTACTTGAGTAAAAAGTTCACAGATTGTGAGTCCCGTTACTCAATGCTGGAAAAAACGTGTTGCGCACTCGCGTGGGCTGCCAAACGTTTACGACAGTATATGCTCAATCACACGACCGTGCTAATTTCGAAGATGGATCCGATCAAGTACGTCTTCAAAAAGCAAGCGCTTTCAGGCAGGGTTGCCAGATGGAAAATGGTGTTGACGGAGTATGACATTCAGTATGTTTCCCAGAAGGCCATCAAGGGAAGTGTATTGTCTGAATACCTTGCCGAACAACCTATCGAAGATTATTAGCCGATGAAATTTGAGTTCCCTGACGAGGATATCATGTTTCTCAAAGTGAAAGGTTGTGATGAACCGTTGCCCGACGAGGGGCCAAAAAGGAAGTCCCAGTGGAAATTGATATTTGACGGTGCGGTTAATTCGTATGGAAGTGGTATTGGGGCAATCATCACGAATCCCCAGGGATCCCACATCCCGTTTACTGCCAGACTGACTTTTCCGGTCACCAATAACGAAGCAGAATACGAGGCGTGCATCATGGGTTTAGAAGAAGCTATTGATTTGAGAATCAAGAACCTGGATGTATACGGTGACTCTGCACTTGTTGTTAACCAAATTTAAGGGGAGTGGGAGACTCGTTAGTCGAATTTGGTTCCGTACATGAATTATGCCAGAAGGCTGCTTCCGTTCTTTGATCGAGTGGAACTCCATCATGTGCCCAGAGCTGAAAATCAGATGGCTGATGCCTTAGCCACGTTGGCTTCGGTGTACAAAGTCAATTTTTGGAATGAAGCCCCAAGAATTGTCATTTCCCGTCTTGATAGACCTGCATTCGTTTTTGGAATTGAGGAAGCCTCCGATGGCAAGCCATGGTTCCATGATATCCAGACTTTCCTTAGGACTAAGGAGTATCCTGTGGGAGCGTCAACCCAGGATAAGAAGACTCTGAGGAGGCTGTCTGGAAATTTCTATCTCAATCCTGATGGAGTTCTGTATAAGAGAAATCACGATCTCGTGCTACTCAGATGTGTAGATGAAAAAGAAGCAAGTTTGCTTATGGAATAAGTCCATGAAGGCACATTTGGTACGCACGCCGACGGACATGCTATGACGAGAAAGATCCTCCGAGCAGGATATTACTGGCTGACGGTGGAGTCGAATTGCTTCAAATTTGCAAAGAGATGTCATAAATGCCAGATTTATGCTAATAAAATTCATGTGCCGCTGTGCCCGTTGAATGTCATGTCATCCCCGTGGCCGTTCTCCATGTGGGGCATTAATATGATAGGCAAGATCGAGCCCACTGTATCTAACAGTCATCGCTTCATTTTGGTAGCCATCGACTACTTCACCAAGTGAGTGGAGGCGGCCTCGTACGCTAACGTGACCAAGCAGGTGGTAGCTAGATTCATAAAGAGGGACATCATCTGTCGATACAGAGTTCCCGAGCGGATCATTACGGACAATGGTTCGAATCTGAATAACAAGATGATGAAGGAGTTATACCAGAGCTTCAAGATTGAACATCATAACTCATCACCTTACCGACGGAAGATGAATGGTGCAGTTGAAGCGGACAACAAGAACATTAAAAAGATAGTACAAAAGATGGTTGTGACTTACAAAGATTAGCATGAGATGTTGCCATTTGCATTACACGGTTATCGTACGACGGTATGCACATCAACCAGGGTTGTCCTACCGTTGGAAGTTGAGATTCCTTCTTTACAAGTTTTGGTTGACGTGAAACTCGATGAGGCAGAATGGATTAAGAACCGATTAAATCAACTCAGTCCGATGGATGAGAAGAGATTAGCATCGATTATATATGGTCTCTGTACCAGAGCCGAATGAAGAAAGCTTATGATAAGAAGGTGCGTCCTAGAAGCTTTCAGACGGGTGATCTCGTCCTGAAGAAGATTCTTCCACCACATTCTGATCACAGGGGCAAGTGGACTCCTAACTACGAAGGTCTGTATGTCGTTAGCAAGGTCTTCTCGGGAGGAGCCTTGTTGTTATCCACGATGGATGGAGAAGATTTTGCATCCCCTATGAACGCGGACGCAGTTAAAAAATACTTTGCTTAAAAAATGACCCGCTGGAAAGAAAGAAAGAATATCCAAGCAAAAATGGGGCATCCCGGCGAATCATAAAATAGGAAAAAGGTTCGAGCAAAAATTAGGGATATAAATGAAAAAATGTACACCCGCAAAGTCGAAAACCTGAAAGGGCAGCTTTGACAAAAAGGGTATCCCGGTGAATCGAAAACCCGAAAGGGCGGTTCAGGCAAAAGTTAGGGATTAAAAAGCAAATGACTGTGTTCCACGTGTGGACTCTCATTGTTTAGTGGTTTGGGAAGACCTGAGGGCCGTTTATCCGAATCAATCTCTTCTGAAGCTAAAGCATCGGAGAAGTATCAAAGTCGAGTGGGCCATAGAGGGATCAACTCATGGTGTTCGTCTATGCCGCATTGCCGACATTTGTGTATACTGATGTATATTTATGTTTATGCTTGCGCAGCTTCCTCATTTCAGGAGCTTGCATCTGTTGTAAAACATTTTGCCTATTCAGGGGCTCGTTATCAATAAACATGTATTATTCAATATTTTTGTTTTTTTGTTTAGCTTTTATCTGTTTTGTTTTCGAAAAAGAACGCCCGATGTTTTTGATAAAATGCGCATACATAAACTTGCTGGCCTAGGCCGATAATTGTTGAAGCATTGAATTACCTGAACAGTGTCACAGGATGATAACCTTGATAGGTCCCTTTGTGAAGGGTATCTTGTCTGTTTGTTCATGTTGTTACAAGGATGTCACCCTCCAGGCAGTATGCCAGATGTTTTCCAAGCAGGATGATTCCTTCTTCCCCAGCGAGTTCAGCCGCGTTTCCCCACGAAGTCTGAGCATGGGACTGTGAGCATTGATATGTCTCCCCAAGCAGAGATAGATTCTCCCCAATCAGATGTATCCTAGGTAGGATCATCATCTCCCCAGCTGAGTCATACGCCGAAGTGTATACTCATTCCCAGCACTGGGTCAATGCGCAGTTTTCTCGAAGAACATTATTCGTAAGTGTTCAGATTCCGATAGTTCAGACTGAAGTCTCCAACGGAATTGAAATTCCCCACAGAGTCGTATTCTCCACGGCAGGTAGGAGTGATTCTAGCGTCTGATCGCCTATCCTCAGCCGAGTTTGCAGTCCCCCAAGAGAGCCAAGTCCTTGGTAGCCGTTCAAGCCGTTATTGGTTTTCCCTAAGAGAATGTTGAATAGATGATGCTATACTTCCCCATCGGAGTCCGTATCTCCAGGAAGATTCTATCTGCGAAGGCCGTGCAGTTTACTTCTGCGATTAACATCGGTTTCCTTAGTAGTTTGTGGTTCGTATACCTCGTTGAGCGAGTACAGGTTCTCGTAGAACTTTGTCCCCTGCAGAAAGTCGACTGAAGTCGTTTCCCCAAGTTAAGTCCAATTGTGATTGGTGTGATTTCTTCTCCCCAGCAGGATGATTCCTCCTCCCCACCAGGATGGTTCTTTCTCCTTGACAGGAGGATTTTCCCTTCAGCATTTATTTTGCTGATGGGGTCATAACATGTTGCATGATTGCATAGCATTTACCCTAAATGCGTAGCATTTCCACCGTGTGGAGCATTGCACCATTGTCAAACATATGCATGTGAAACATGAGCTAGGTCGTTATTGTTCTTGTTTTGCAGGTGTTCCTCCGCAGAATGGTTTGCTCAAGATGATTCTTGAATTCCCTAGTAGAGTTGTTTGCTTAAGATGATTCTTAAGATCCTCAGTGAAGTCGCCAGAGTTACTTGCTTAGGGTGATTCTTGAAGTCCCCGGTGAAGTTGTTTGTTCAGAATGATCCTTGAATTCCTTAGCAAAGTTTATTCATCTAGGATGATTCCTGAAATCCCCGAAGCAGAGTTACTTGATTGTTATCCAGAATCCCCAGCGGAGATGTGTCATCCCCGGTAGGTTTTGAGCAGAGAAGTTGAAATTTCCCTTGAAGACTTATTGATGAAGTCCGACGGCGATGTCGAAGCAGTTCTACCAGCTGACGCGGAGTGCCTGACGGAAGAAGATTAGATATCCCTATTGGTTCATGATTGACTGAGGATGCTATTTCTGACTTACTGACGAAGTCTGGCTGACGCCCGAGAATTTCTTTGAATGCCCGATGGCATAATTAATTCGATTGGTAAAAAGTTCCTAATGACCTGGTGAGTCCCGAGGAATTCTTCTACTGCCGTGCCGCAGAATGTTTGACGGCAATATCAGCTATGTATCACCAGTTACCGTGTAACCAGTGATCCCTTAATGACTTAAGGAAGAAGTTGCAGCGAAATCTGATGATCATCCTGACGGAGATTTGGGCCAGTAGCCGTGCCACTGCCATTTCAGACTTCAAAGACTGTCCTACCAATCAGAGTATTGTTTACTTGTGCGGTTGGCAAATTTCCAGTTACCGTATAACCAATTCCCCAGCAAGTTGCCGTGCAACTGTCATTTCTGATTTGGAAGACGTTCCCACCAATCAGAGTATCGTTTACCTGTGCGGTTGGAAAATCACTAGTTACCGTGTAACCGGAGATCCCTTGATGACTCGAGGACGTAGATGATCATCCTGACGGAGATTTGAGATTAATTATCCACTAGTGAGTTACCGTGCAACTATCAATATCAGTTACCCTTCACCAGTTACCGTGTAACCGGTGATCCCTTGATGATTTTAGGATAAAGATCTACATTGAAGTCAGAGAATCATCCTGACGGAGATTCAGATCAGTAATTATCCAGCTAGTTGACGTGCAACTATCAGTTCAGTTTCCGAAGAT
This sequence comes from Lathyrus sativus, assembly GCA_963859935.3. NCBI lineage: Eukaryota > Viridiplantae > Streptophyta > Magnoliopsida > Fabales > Fabaceae > Lathyrus > Lathyrus sativus. The sequence continues at coordinate 187,712,078 of OZ012738.1, read as the reverse complement.
TTGTCCCCATTAGAGTACCGTGTACTTGTGCAGTTGGCAAATTTTCGGGTTTAATGGTATTCAACCGTCTTTTACCTTGATTTTTTGAGAGTCGTTCGCTTCTCACCCAGTCAGGTCCAAACCGCTTGAATAGGGGCAGCTGTTGCACCCTAAAATTTGCCCAACCTTTTCTTTACCTAGCTTGTGTTTCATTGCATTCATATTAGCATTATCATCTGCATTTCATTGAGATGTACGCAGGAGATCAAGAGGTATGACTACCAATCGAGGGCTACACAAGATTATGAAGCTAGCTAAGGGGTTTATTCAAGTGCTCAAGGGTTGATATCCTCACGAGAGAAGCCAAAGATCCTCAGAAAGAGTGGTTGAAGCCAAGTGTGTATGTCTCCTAACTTGAGAGTTGTGGGAAAGTCATCTGATGATGTTGAAGCCAAAGAGTTGAACATAGAGCCTTGAGAGAGCTCATAAGAGGTATTGAAGATCATCTTGGAGCCTAGACAGGTCATTATGCAAAGGATAAGGAGTTGCTACCAAGATTGGTGCAATTAGGGTTTCATCTAGTCAACCCTAGGATAACTGATGATTTGAAGAAGGTTGAGACCTAATTCAAGAGCCATGTGATCATGGATTGATGTATTGAGATTCCCAAGGGATGATTCTCAGGTCAATTCATCATGAATCAAGAGTGTGAGGAGTTCCTAGGCTAGGGTTGCTATGCTTGACAATGTAAAATCCGCTGGTTTGGTGCCTAACTTCAAGACCACTTAACTCAAGATGTGATTTTCATCTCACCTTGACCCCAACACGATTGTTATAGAGCATGATCATAGCTTTAATTTGAGTACTAGAAGTCCTTGATAGGGTCTATAGAACTCAAGTTATGAGCCAGACAAGTTACAGGTCATCAGTGGCATGTGAAATTGGAGCTTGAAAGTCAACCAACTTGCATGAAATGTTTTCCCTAGAAGGATGATTCCTATGAACTTTTGGTCAACATGAATGTTGATCCTTATCTTCATAGCTTTCTAGAAAGTACTAGAAGTCCATGATTGGATTTGTAGAACTCAAGTTACAAGCTTTGCAAGATAAGGATATTTTGGGTATTTGGAATTACAGGTCATTTTTGGTTATAGGTCAATTTCTTCAACTTAGGCACCTCAAATGAACTTTTGATGAACTTGAAAGTTGTTCAGAATGGTGTTTTTAGTCCAACCATGACCCAAGCATCCATTGATATGGATTGAATATGGAAGTGTATGAAGAAATTTGGAAAAAAGATCATTAAAGGCATTAAGAAAGGGAAAAATTCAAAATAAATCATAATGGTTCAAAAAATCACAAATTGGTACACATTTTGATTGAAAATGACATTTTGAAGACAATGGAAATTTTACATTTTTGGTTTGAGTCATAATTCATGGACTTTGTTTACATTACTTAGAATGGAAGTAACATAACCAATCAACACCATTGGATCAATTCAAGCCTTCAAACTGATCCATTCACATTCAAGGGATGTTATGCAATGAATTTGAGTGAGATTTGAGCTGAAATTACACAGAATACACGACTGCCATGGTTACACTTTGAAGGAAAATGGAAATTTTGGATTAAGCAAATTGGGCCATGGTTGGGCCAGGTTATGATCCAAATAGCTTCTATATAAGTCTTGGATCATGTTCAGATCATTTTTTGAGTTGCATTTGGAGAGAAAACGGTTATTGCAGTTGGAACTTTGGAGCTTTCGAGCAAGAAGTGGTTTTGGAGTTTGAGGAAGATTCAAGAGCTTCTAAGCATCAAGAATCGTCCAGGATCATTCAGTGAAGCAATCTGCAGCATTTGAAGTCAAGATTCACACTCATGAACCTCCAATTTCAAGCTTCAGAATAGGTTTTTATCTTTCACAATTCCTCTTGATTTAAGCATGTTTAGAAGGAATTTGGCATGTGGTTAGGTTTTAGATACAACATAGATCGTTTTAGAATCATAATTATGGAGATTAGTGATGATTCTTGATTGGATGCAATTTCTGTTTGGATTTATACATGGCTGATTCTTGAGACTTAGGATGAATTGGATACATGTTTTTGATCCTTGAGAGGTGAGGAAGACATCTGTATAGTTAATTTGAAGTTTGGTGATAATTTTGGAATTGAGGAGTTTTCTGTTCATCATCGTATTAGGAGATTTATGAAGAATTAATAAAAATGGATAGTGTCTTAGTGATCTTGGTGAGGAGACGAGAAGAACGGTACAATTTTCATGAAGTTTGGTGATACTTTGATTTCTGGTGTTGTTGCTCTCGCCGGAGAAGACGGTGGAGCTCTTCTCCGGCCACCGCGAACCAATTTCCCTCCCCTTTTAGTGTTCAAATGAGGAAGATGAACTAGAACTGTTAGATTTGTGGACTTGGTCTCAACATCTCACGCGTAGGATTTAGCCTGACTTTGACTGGCTGAGGTGGCAATGTGTGGGTCACTGGATGAGACTACTTTTTCATTGGATGGACGCGATTAGGGAGTACCGTGTACTTCAGTCAACTAAACCTCATAATGCCCATGGCCAAAACGCATAGTTTCATTAAATAAGGTGGCGCGCGTGTAGCTGTAGGATGAGTTGACTAGTAATCAGATCCTAGGGCTGTGATATTTTCTGATTCTTTTAATTTCTTTAATTGATTTTCTATTTTCTTTAATTGCTTTGATTGATTTTAATTCATTTTAAATAGTTTTAATGATCAGAAAATTATGGAAAAAAATACGTGGTTGATCCTTGTTTAACTCCTGATTTTTCCATGCCTTTGGATTTTATTTTTGTGTTGTTTTCAATTTAATGTCCATTTTTCTATTTTTAATACATGATTAAAAATGCATAATATGACTAGTTTACTTGCTGATTTTATTACTAGTTCATGATTTAGAATTTGATGCTGAAATTTTGCATGCTTGTTATAGACTCCTTGATAGGTTTGGGTGATTTTTGTTGTAATTTTTAGATGATTCTAAGTAGGAGTTTGAGATAGTTCTTTAGGAGCATTCCTTGATGGATCCCCTTTAGTACACTCTTTGGATTTAGATTTTATTAGAACCTTTAGGAGTAGGTTTTGCCCCTGGTTTTTGTACCATAAATTCTTAAAGCATGTAAGATAATATAGGATTTTCCTTAAGATTTTTAGAATTGATTTTCTTTTAGTTCCCCATTTTAAAAGTTGGCTTTGGTTTAGGTGACCCTAACTAGGTTAACTTCATAGATTAGTCTTGTAAGTGACCATTAGATGATTCTAAGTTTCATATCCTTTCTTGATAGAATAGGACTTAGCTAGGTACCTCTTTAGAGCCTTGAATCCTTAGTATAGGTGATCCTTAGAAGGTAATCATTGAGGTTCTTTAGAAGTTCAGATTAGGTGGATGATTCTTCCTATAGGGTTAGTTTCCCTCACAATTTTCCTTGCTTAATTAGGATCCTCCTTGTGAGCATGGTTCCTCATGTTGAGGAATTCATTGCATTATCATAAAGGAGTTGAGTCTATGCAAGCTCTCTGAGGAAATGTAGTTGGTTGAGTGCCTGGGATAAGTTCCTGTGGACCTTGTCTTGCTTCCCATATTCATTCTCCTAATCTTCTCTTATTCAATCCTTTTTTAGGATTCTTCTTGGGGTAGCATAGTCCCTCCTGTGGGGGGAATGTTGCACATCTCCTGAAGGAGCCAAATCTCTAGGATTCTCCCAAATCTCTTTTAGTTGGTTGAGTGCCTGGGATAAGTTCCTGTGGACCTTACCCTGGCCTCCCAACTTTCAATTTCTTTCCATAGGATAGAAGCCTTGTTTGTTTACTTGTGGAATGAATTCCTTATTTGTCATAAATTCCTTGCCTTCATTCATGATTGAGTGGTTTGTTGCATTAGGATAGTTCATGTTTAGGATAGTCTAAGTGTAGATGCATGAATGCATTAAGAGGTTGAGTGAGTCTCCCTCTGCTTGTTTTCCTTAAGGGTTGAGGTGATCCTCCCCTTACTTGTGTGTTGTTTTTCTTTTTCTAATTGACGTATTTGCATATAGAGGTTGAGTTGAGCTCCCTCTACTTGTCTGTTTTGACTGTTTTCTTTGCTTGATTGCTAAGAGGTTGCGTGAGTCTCCCTCTGCTTGTATTGCTGCATTGCATGTGCATCTTTACTGTTTTCTTCTATTTATCTGTTTAGTTGATGCTTTATCTGTATCTGTATCCCATTGACATGATCCCCTAGGAGTCTCACTTCCTTTGATAAGGAAGTGATGATAGAACTTTAGGTTGAAACCTATGCATGATAACTTCTAGGAGTTCCCTGTTTCAAACCTCAACCATAGGATGAATCCTTGGCATGACAACGTTAGGACTTGACAGTTTTCCCCGTAGAGTTCGTTCTCTTCTCATCTCAAAACAACAATAAAAACGTAATAAAGGCAAGTTAGTACAAGCGCGTTAAGAGCCTTAAGCTACTTGGGAAATGATAATTGAGCAATCTCCTCTCAATCATCTAGAGTGTTTAGTATATGTCCTTTGGACGATATGCGACGCATTCGCTCCTAAGTCATAGTCTCTAGTGCCGTACAAACTACAGAAAACCATAAAAAACACTTCTTCCGTAAAAGAAAGAACACAAACTGCAAACCTTTTTGCCCCGTTGGGCCTTAACTTAAGGAAAACTTTTCTGAAGAAAAGAGTGTCGTTAACTCTCAGTTCTACCGCAAACGGTAATGCACGAGTCTCTGACGAGCGAGCTGCATACACCAAAATGCTGGAACTGTTTGTTAACCCTACTCGGAAGAACAGATGAATCTGAGCCCCGGTAATCCGTATTATCCCGAACTACGTAAGCTCTGATCTCTCGTATCTGTTGAGAGTACGTAGGCACAATACTGACGTATTGGCGAGCCACCTTCCCCGTCACCCGTAGTTAGCTGAACTACGTTGACTCTGATTTCTCGTTCTCTGATGAGAATACGTAGGCACGAAGCCCGATGCTTTGCCGTGTCATTTTCTTTTCTTTTCAAACTAGACTTTCAGCGTAGATAGTGAAACCAACCCGTCAGATAAACACAACAAGCGTGGATCCCATTGAGTACAACGGACGTGAGGGGTGCTAATACCTTCCCCTTGCGTAACTGACTCCTAAACCCAGACATGGTTGTGATGACCTTGTCTTATACCTTTTCGTCAGGTTTTTCCGATCGTTTCCTTTCCCTTTCTGTGGGATAAATAATGAAAGGTGGCGACTCTTCCGTTTTGCTGGCACCTTATTTTCGCTGGTAGCGACATTATGGAGGAATAACAAGATTTATTTCCTTTGGCACTATGAATCCACCTTTGATCAAATCTGGCAACATCTGACTGTACAACATTGGTAACTAAGTGAAATGCCTCTCTAGCTTCCAAGGTATTTGTCGGGCGTCCTGACGCAGCTAACGGTGATATGACTGTTGATTCTGAGGAGGTCCTTGACTTGAAGAATGATATTGTCCCTATGAATAAAATGGTATCTGATACAGAGACCCAAAATATTGCTGACTCTGAATAGTTGAAATATTTAAATACTGAATCTGACGTATCAGAGATTCCAGATGGAATTACTTTCCTTCTCCCATTCTTCTTGAGAACTGACAATTGATTCACTTTCATAACTGAGATGTCTGAGGTGTCTGGAATCTCTCCACTCTTAAGTGAAGGTGAGAAAAACACTAAGAAAGGGGGGGGGGGGAGGGGGTTTGAATAAGGGTTTTTAAAACAAATTGGAAGATAGAAAATAACAAGGTATTTTTATCCTGGTTCGTTTGAACTCAAACTACTCCAGTCCACCCTACCAAGGTGATTTTCTTTTCTCAACAAGGACTTAATCCACTAAATGAAACTGATTACAGTGTTAACCACTAAGACCAACAGTCTTAGTCTTCTCAAGAAATTCTGACCACAACTTGGTCTTCTTAAGGAATTCTTTTTACAAAAGATTTAAACTAACAATTTGTGTTTAAGGTTTTGCTTCTAACAAGCTATATCACAACAGTGATGTTTACACAAGATTAAGAACGAATATGAAAACTGTTAAGCTTGAAGAATATTTGAATGAGAGCTTGTGAGTTGTTTTTCTTTCAAATGATTCGTCAACGTTGGAGAGATGCTGAAGCTTGTTTAAATACTACTTAGTCCTTATCTCAAAGACTGTGCATTGTTGTACGTTCTGCTGCCTCTGTTGCCTTTTTGTCTTCTAGAGACTTTTCCTTTCCAGGAAGAGGAATGTTCAGATATGTGCTTTGTGTCTGAATTCTTGTGTCATGCATAAATGAGGAATAGTGTCGTTGGAGCAGACGTTAGGATTAACAACAGATTTTTTCTTTGAGCTGGCATCTTTTCAAATGTATAAATATATCCTTCAATTAATACTAACATCAGATCCTCTGATGTAGTTCCTTGTTCTTCAGATCAGAGTCTTGCAGAAATAGTGCTTAAGCGTGAATGTTACAATCAGTGCAGAGTTGAATATCAGAGCCTCTTTACTTGCAGCGTGAAGTACTTCCAGAGTCTTCTGAAACAATGTTGTACGCTCTTTACTCAAATTCTTCTTATTTCACTCAGAATCATCTGTAGCAGATCAGAGTCTCTTCAGGTAGCGCTCAGAGTCTTCAGAAATGTTGCTTCTGGCGCTCAGAGTCTTAACGTTCTTTTCAATTGCAGATGTAATTTTTGCTTCCAGATGAATATATAATTTAAGATCTGAAACAAAATTACTTAAACACAATTAGAGTATATATTTCCTTTATACAAAATTTCATTTATGTTATCATCAAAACAATGAGATATATTAAACACCAATCTGTGTTCTAACAATCTCCCCCTCTTTGATGATCACAAAAACATAGGAAATTTTGATCAATAATAAAAAATATAACTCCCTCTGAGATTGTGAATCTCCCCCTGAATTGAATACCATAAGAAAAAAAATAAATACTTCCCTTTTTGATTAAGTATTCTTTTCAGAATCAGAGCCTGGTTTATTCTTTTCAGAATCAGAGCCTGGTTTGGATCCTGATTTGGATCAGAGCCTGATTTAGGAGCTTTCAGAGTAACTTTTATGAATTAAGTCAGATGCAACGTTATAGTTCTGAAAGACTAAAATTCAATGTTAGTTATAATTTATCATGTCTGAATTCCATTCTAGTAACTGTTTATTTGAACAATTATAATTTCCATTTTCTCCCCCTTTTTGTCATATCAAAAAGGAAAAAAAAACTTTTTAAGACACAAAAGAAGAACAGAGAAAAAGAATATGATAGAAACAGAAACCAAACAGATGCATTGATAAACAAAATATTCAGATGATAACCATATAAGCAGAACAAACATAATGTGCACAAACAACAGAAAAACAACTAAGGTTGACGAGAGGCTATCATCTTCAGAAGGTTTGTGATCTCAGAAGTAGATTCTTCTTGCCTAGCCATCCATGTCTTGATTTCATCTGTTGTCTTTTCTTGCTTAATCATCCAAGATCTGATCTCTGTGTTACTGGCTTCAAGCTTAGCAAACTTTTCATCAAGATCTGGATTCTCTTTCTTGACTTCAAAAGATGCAGGGGCAGATGCAGACGCTAGTTTCAACAACCATAAAAGATGCATTCCCTCCCTCCTGAATCACTGAGTCGGATGCTTAATTCAGAACCATCAGAGCAAACTGATTTGACACTAGAGTTTCTTCAGCAACAGACGCTTCTGGAAGAGCATCTTCAGACTTAGATTCTTCAGCAGGTGCATTGTCCAGAGGAAGAATTGGAGATCTACTCATATTCAGAAGAGTTTGTCTGATAACTTCAGCAAATCTCACCTTTGCATCATCAGAGCAAATGGTTCGAAGGTTTGAAGCTACAGAGTTAAATCTTGAAATGAATCTGTTCCAAGTGGCTTCAGAAGCATCTGGTTCAAACTTGACATGCACTCCTTCTTGACAGTAAGACAGCCACATGTTTAATTCCTTTTTAAACCCAACAAATAAAGTACTAACATCCATCCTAGGTTTAGGTTTCAGATAGTTTTCTAGAGAGGGTGTTTTGGTGGTTTCAGATGTGGAGGGTATGGAAAAAGAAGGAATGATGAAAAGAGGATGAGGATATGGTGTAGAAGGTTTAGTAACAGTCTTTGGTTTAACAGAAGAAGGTATGATGTACATAAATGGTTTAATTCTGTGTACAGATGGAATGACATCAAAAGGCATAGGACAATATGGAACAAAAGCTGATGTAAGTTTTGGAGTTGACTGAAAGAAGATAGGTTCAGATGAAATGGATACATATGGTTATTTTGGTTCATAACCACGGATGTGAAGGGGGTGAGTTCACTTCTGGAGGTAAATCAGATTCAGAAGAATCAGATGATGCAGAAGTGTGATAGGATGTTGAGGAAATGTCAAAAAGAATTTTCAAGGGGTTGAACATCAAGAATATCAGAATCAGGTACAAATGATTCAGAAGTTTTAGGTTGATCTGGTTGAGGATTAGAGGGAATGGTTTCTTTTTGTTGTGGTTTAGAAGTTTTTGTTTCTGGTGGGGGAATTTTAGAAGTTTGTTTTTCAGATGGGTGTGGTTGAGGTTCAGAAGTTTGTTTTGGTTTAGGTGTAGAAGGAATAGGTTGAGATATTTCTGGTTCAGAAGGGATGGGTTCAGATTCATGAGGATGAGAAGGTGAGGGTATAGGTTCATAAGAAGGGGGTTCAGATGCTAGTATTTCTTTGACAGTTTCTAAAATGGAATCTAAAGTAGCAGAAGGAGGGTTACCTTTTTGTTTCTTAACCCGCTTTGGCTTTGCAGAAGCTGCCTCGCCAGAAGCTTTCCTTTTTGGCTTAGAAGATCCTTCTTCTAAGACTTTCCTTTTCTTTTTGTGTTTGTCCCCATAAAAGTCTAGTTCAGGTTTGCCTGCTCTCTGAATCAGATGTTCTGGTAGAGGAGTTCCATCTGCTAGACAGGTTACTATATATGCCAGAATAATTTCCCTTGGTTCATTAGCATAGAACAGAGGAAAATCATCTACAGGTATCCTTCTCTTGTTGACTTCTTCAGAGTTGATCTGATCAGGTGCAACAGTGAGTTTCTTCTACAATTTTCATCCTCTGAAGACTTTTCCCATTCAGAGGTTTGCCACCCACTGAAGCTAATTGTTCCTTCATTCCAGCTTCCGTCAGATGTCCAACCAAGCCATTCTCAGTCAGAATATCTGAGATGAGTCGTCCCATAGGTATCTAATTTCTCATCTTCTGATGCTTGGTTCTAACTTCTTCTCTAGATTGTTTCACATGAGTCCACAGATGATTGAATGGCAGGTAAGGCAGATCCATTTTTGTGCTTTGACTCAGACAGTACATGAAGTACATCTGATCAGTGTTGACATAATCAGGAGAGTTTGAAGATTTCCTATGATGTATGCATCCCATAAAAATCTTAGCCCAAATCCTGTAGGTTGGCTTCAGATCTTTCACTTTGTTAGAGGCTTCTCCAGATGTGCAAACTTCACTATAAACCTCTGTCATATCAATACGCCCAGTTGGCAGATTTGTAACACCATTAGTTTCTTCATAACCAATAAGCTTCCTGATCAAATCCTCAGTGATGATAATTTCCTTACCCAAAACTGAAGAAATAAACTTAGGGTATGTAGTTGCATGAATCCAAAATTCTTTCACCAAGCATGGATAAACTGGTCCCATTAGTCTATCAAAGAATTTTGTCCAACATTGAGCATCAACAATGGGACGAAGATCAAACCCATTTTCTGCAATAGATTTAAAATTTACTATTGATTCACACAGAACTTCAAGTTTGTCAACAGCTGTGAGGAGGGTTCTAACTAGTTCTTTGAAAGCAACAGTACCCAGATTCGCAGAAGAAATAGCAGCCATTGTTGATTGAAGTTGTTGAGAGGTTGATGAAGAGGTTGCCATGATTGAAGTAGATAGGGGTTTAGGGTTCCGTTTGGGTTTTGAGGAGAAGATGAAAGAATGTAATAAGCAGAAATGCATAAGAGATGTGAACGAGGGTGAAAATGTGAGAAGTGAAGTGTTGTGGAATTTATAGAGAAAATTAGGGCACACAAGAGTAACACATTTAGCATTTAGCATTTAATTAAACATTAAATCACATCAAACATAATCATGACAAGAAAAGCATTTAATGATTCTGACAACGCGTGGGGGGGGAAAACGAGAATCAAAATTAATTCAAACAGTACCTCTGAACGGCATTTCAGTGCTGAACACTCAATCGTTTCAGATTCAGATGACACGTGTTTTCTTGCATGTGCTTCTGAAACTCTTTGAGAAATGAAACGTTAGCCAACATTTAGATCCTCTGAGGCTTGTCAGTTCAGATTTGCACACAATAAATAAAATGTTAAACAATAAATAAATAAGTGAAATACTTCAGAGTTAAAACATTTTCCATCTGAGGAAATTTGCTTCTGAAAAACACTTATTTTGGACAGAAATTCATACTTATATTTTTTAGAATAAATTTAAATCTATCTTCAGCAAGGGGTTTTGTAAATATATCAGCCCATTGATGGTCTGTATCAACAAAGTTTAAACTTATAATTCCCTTCTGAACATAGTCTCTGATGAAATGATGTTTAATTTCTATATGCTTTTACTTAGAGTGTAAAATAGGGTTTTTAGACAAGCATATAGCAGAAGTATTATCACAGAAGATGGAAATGTTATTCTCATGTATCTGATAATCTTCTAGTTGACTTTTCATCCAGGACATCTGAGTGCTACATCTAGCAGCAACAATGTATTATGCTTCTGTTGTTGAAAGCGCAATTGTGGGTTGCTTCTTGCTGAACCAAAAGATCAGATGACTTCCCAAAAACTGGCAGTTTCCAGAAGTACTTTTACGTTCTACTCTGTCTCTAGCATAGTCAACGTCACAGAATCCTACTAGTTTGTATTCATCAGATCTTCTGTAACACAAACCCACATTAGTAGTACCTTTCAAATACCTCAGAATCCTCTTAACAGCTGTTAAGTGAGATTCTCCAGAATCTGATTGGAATCTAGCACACAGACAAACACTAAATAGAATATCAGGTCTAGAAGCAGTCAAATACAGAAGAGATCCAATCATACCTCTGTAGAGCTTTTGATCTACCTTCTTACTTACCTCTTCTTTTCCAAGAGTGCTTGTAGGATGCATTGGAGTTTTAGCCAACTTACTTTCAGTCATATTAAACTTCTTCAGAAGCTCCTTCATATACTTAGTCTGATTTATGTAGGTACCTTCTGGAGTTTGATTGACTTGGATTCCTAGAAAGAATCTGAGTTCTCCCATCATGCTCATTTCAAATTCTGCCTGCATAGATTGAGAAAACTCCTTTCCAAGCGTAATATTTGTTGTACCAAAAATAATGTCATCTACATAAATCTGACAGATTAAGATGTCTTTCTTAATTGATTTATGAAATAGAGTTGTGTCCACTTTTCCTCTGATAAAATTATTTTCCAGAAGGAAATTACTCAGCCTCTCATACCAAACTCTGGGAGCTTGTTTTAAGCCATAGAGTGATTCTTTAGCTTAAAAACATGTTCTGGAAGTTTTTCATTTTCTAAACCAAGAGGTTGATGAACATAAACTTCTTCTTCAATTAATCCATTTAAGAAAACACTTTTAACATCCATATGATATAGAGTGATGTTATTCTGTGCAGCAAATGAAATAAGTAAGTGAATAGATTCTAACCTTGCCACAGGAGCATAAGTCTCTGTGTAATCCATTCCTTCTTGCTGACTATATCCTTGAGCAACTAGCCTAGATTTGTTTCTGACTACTTCTCATTGCCCATTTAGTTTGTTTCTGAAGACCCATTTAGTTCCAATGATATTAAATCCTTTTGGTCTTGGAACCAGATCCCAAACGTCATTCCTTGTGAATTGGTTAAGCTCCTCTTGCATGGCAAGTATCCAATCATTTTCTAGCAGAGCTTCATCCACAGAGGTTGGTTCAACGATTGACACTAGACCAAATAATGACGTTCCAGATGATCCGAGAAAGGATCTTGTTCTGATAGGGTCATCCTTCTTTCCAATGATCATCTCTTCTGGATGAGAGGATTTGATTCTGGATGATCCTTTAACAATTTGTTCTTCATAAATGTTCAAGTTGTTTATCTGAGCAGCCAAGGGAGTAGCATCTGGCGTTGCTTCTGGTTCTTTCACTTGAACTTTGTCTGCCTCTGAGTCTTCAGAGTCTGTGAGAAGCACTTCTCTATCTGCAGAAATTTCAAGCTGCTTTGGCTTTTGATTTCCAAGCTTATCATCAAATCTAACATGAATTGATTCCTCTACAATTTGTGTCTCAATATTGTATACTCTGTAGCCTTTAGAGCATTCAGAATATCCAAGCATGAAACACTTATGTGCTTTAGAATCAAACTTGTTCAGATTCTCTTTAGTATTTAACATAAAACATACACATCCAAAAGGATGGAAATAAGAAATGTTGGGCTTTCTATTCCTGCATAGTTCATAAGGAGTCTTCTCCAGAAGAGGTCTTACAGACACTCTGTTCTGAATATAGCAAGCTGTATTCACTACTTCTGCCCAAAAATGTTTTGCCATGTTAGTCTCGTTGATCATGGTTCTGGCCATTTCTTGCAACGTTCTATTTTTCCTTTCTACAACTCCATTCTATTGAGGAGTTCTAGGACAAGAATAATCATGTGCAATGCCATTTTCTTTAAAATATTTTTCAAAATATTTATTTTCAAATTCACCACCATGATCACTTCTGACTTTAACAATCTTAAATTCTTTTTTGTTCTGGACTTGTTTGCAGAAGTCAATGAATTCAGAATGAGACTCATCCTTGTGTTTCAAGAATTTTACCCATGTCCATCTGCTGTAGTCATCAATAATGACTAATCCATACTTCTTGCCTCTGATGGATGCAGTTTTCACTGGTCCAAATAGATCAATATGAAGCAGCTCTAATGGTCTTGAGGTTGAAACAACATTTTTTGTTTTGAAAGAAGATTTTGAAAATTTTCCTTTCTGACATGCTTCACAAAAAGCATATGAGTTGAACTTCAACTGAGGAAGTCCTATGACCAGATTGAGTTTATTAATCTGAGATATACGTCTCATACTAATATGCCCCAATCTTCTGTGTCAGACCCATTACTCATCATTAACAGACAGAAGGCATTTTACATTCTGAACTTTAAGTTCTGAAAGCTTGATTTTCTAATGTTGTTCTTCCTTTTTCCATTAAAGAGGATTGAGCCAACTTTTTGACTGATAGCTTTACAACATTTTTGATTGAAGATTATGTCATAACCATTGTCACTTAATTGACTTATGGACAATAGATTATGTGTTAATCCTTCAACAAGTAAGACATTAGAAATGGAAGGGAGGTTACCATTACCTATAGTTCCAGAGCCAATTATCTTACCCTTCTGGTTCCCTCCAAACTTCACATCATCTCCAGATCTAAGCTCCAGGCTTTGGAACATAGAACTTCTTCCCGTCATGTGACGCGAGCAGCCAGAGTCCAGGTACCATGATTGGTGTTTCAACTTTGCTGCTAAGGATGTCTGCAACAAAAATCATTTTGTCCTTAGGTACCCATATTTTCTTGGGTCCTCTGGGATTAGTAGCTTTGAAATTCTTTCTGAATTTCTTTCCTTTATAAGCATCCTTGTTATGATGGAATTTTGGTTTATTAAACACGGGTTTGTTTTGATCAGAACGTGTGTGTTTAATATCATTTAAATGACCAAATTTGAAATGAGTATATAGAGGAGAATACGTAATGGTCAGTTTATCAATAGGTTTTGGGTTTAAATCCTTCCAGAAGGTGATTCATATCCAATTCCCTTTCTATTGTTTTTACTTACGCCATAGATCATTGAAGCCATCTTACTTCTATCTAGGCCTCTGGCCAGAAACTTCTGAAAGCTATAGTCATACTCTTCTAAAATGTTTTTAGAGCATGATATAGGTTCTGAGCCAGATTTCTGAGCTTTTTCTAAATCATTTTTTATTTTAAGATTGTTTGCTTTACGCTCAGCAACTTCTGATCTCAGCTGATCATTCTCAGATGCAAGACAGCTTTGAAGCTTCTTGTATTTGAGTTTGATTTTGCTATAGCTTTCCAGAATTTCTGATAAACTTTCAGAAAGCTCAGCTCTAGTGAGTTCAGAAAGTACCTCCTCAGAATCTGATTCTGATCCAGATTCAGCAGCTTCTTCGTGGTCCTCCATGTCAGCCATTAGTGCTACATTAGCACACTCATCTTTTGGTTCTGATGAAGATTCAGAAGCATCTGAATCATCCACGTGGCCATTAAGACTTTCTTCTTATTTTCAAACTTCCTTCTGGGTTTCTCCTTCAGAAGTTTGGGACATTCATTTTTATAGTGGCCAGAGCTCCTTGCACGCATAAAACACTATATCTTTCTTTCCAGATTTCTTATGTCCAGAAGAGTCACCACGCTGATCAGATCTTTTGAAGTTTCTGAACTTCTTTTGTTTGTGCTTCCAGAGTTGATTAATCCTCTTGGACAGCAAAGACAGTTCATCTTTTTCTTCTGAAGATTCTTCAGAACTCTCTTCAATAACCTGCAAAGCTTTAGCAGATTTGTTAGATTTCAAAGCAACTGACCTACCTTTCTTCTGAGGCTCGTCTTCCTCCAGCTCAATCTCGTGACTCCTTAAGGAACTGATCAGTTCCTCCAGCGTGATCTTATTTAGATCCTTTGCAAGCTTCAGAGCTATTGTAACACCCCGTTCCCCAAAATGAAATAAATGCAATTGAAATAAATAATTATCAGAGTTTCACACCACAAAACGGGATGTCACAGAAAAAAGTCAACACGGAACCATTTTCATTAAATGATTTTCAACAAAATAACACAGCGGAAATTTTCGTCATATATATACATATCATCATATACATGTCATATACATCAACCTCGGCCAACTGCCCAAAATACACAAGACATATATATATTCACTAAAAGAACTCATCAAAACATGATACACCACAGAGGCACACAAAACCATCAGATAAACAAACAACTCTCCAAAGCCCCGGTGTTATGTATCAGAGCATCCCTACGACTCGCCACAAACCAAGCTAGCTACACACCTGGATTATCTGTACTTATGAGGAAGCACGGACCACAACAAAAGCAAATGGGTGAGAAATCACGATCAAAATATAACGGTAATAATGTACATGAATAAAAGGCAGTAAATCACACAATTATCATTCACATACATTGACCCGGACCTACTGTCCCACACCAACATAGCAAATAAGCAATGAAACACATGCAACTCAACCCATGATATGCGGTACCGACTCAACAACAACACCGATGGGCACCTGGCCATCATCCTTCCCGAAGGAACACATTATCATCACCGATGGACACCAGGCCATCACTCTCCACACAGAAGCAGAATATCACTACCGATGGGCACCAGGCCATCACCCTCCACACAATAGCACATCAAAATAGGATAGATAACTTACGCTCCCCTGAGTCAGGATCTATACCTCACAATCACC